>PVJS01011391.1:0-45843 GCA_004027185.1 Glis glis | reverse complement strand
AAAAAAAAAAAAAAAAAAAAAAAAAAAAAAAAAAAAAAAAAAAAAAAAAAAAAAAAAAAAAAAAAAAAAAAAAAAAAAAAAAAAAAAAAAAAAAAAAGAAAGAAAAATGATTTTGCAGTTTCATATAATGTTAAACTGTAACATTAGCCTAGGTGTCTAGTCTAAAGAAATGCAATTATTCATATGTTCTCACAAAAATTTAAACACAAATGTTCATATCAGATTTACAACAATCAAAACTTGGAAATAACCTAAATTTCCATCAAAAAGTGAATAAACTGTAAGCCATACTTATAATGGAGTACTACTCAGCAACAAAAAGAACAAACTACTCATGTGTCACAATGGAAGAATCTCAAAAATGTTATGCTGAGCAAAAGAAGCTAGACACAAAGAATACATGCTGCATGAATTCATGTGTAAGAAATTTTAAGAAAGTCAAAGCTAATTTGTATAGAAGGAAAAGAGGTCTGTGGTTGCTTAGAGCTAGGGTTGATGGGGGTGACTAAAACGAGGCACTAAACTTTGGGGTAGAAGAAACATCCTATATCTTCTCTGTGGTAGCAGTTACATATCTGTATAGATTTGTCACATTCATTAAATTGTACACTTATAATTAATGAATTTTGGTATATTCAAATATATAATTGATATATATTTTCATTTCTTCCCATCATTCATTTTGGCATATAGAAGTTATATATTTTAATTGATGTATAATAATTGACCATACTTATGGAGTACAGTGCAATAGTTCAATGCATATGTATATGTGTGTGTGTATATATATATATATATATGTACATATATATAATATGATGATTAAATCAGGATAAATTAGTGTTTTGATCTTCTCAAGCATTCATTTCTATATGTTGGAAACCTTTGAATGCTTCCAGGTATTTCAAAATATATCATGAATTATTGTAAACTACAGTTACCCAACTCTCTATGACCCCTTCATTCTCTCCTTCCCAGTCTCTAGTGACCACTATTCTACCACCTTCACCTTCACCTCCTTCTCCTTCTTCTTTGTTTCCACAAATGAGTGAGAACATGTGATTTTTGTCTTTTTGTGCCTGGCTTATTTCATTTAACATGATTATCTTCCAGTCATCCACATTGCCTCATGACAGGATTTCATCCCTTTGTATGGCTGAATAATAATGTCCATTATGTATACAGACAAAGATTAGATATTTTTAAAACACCCAACTGATGTAATAAATGCTAGTGTACATATTTTCACACACAATCTTGAAAAAAATTGCTAATCTAGTAAAAAGTAAACACTGCACAGACCAAGAAAATAAAATGGAAAGTGGAAGTCAAAAAGGCAAACTAGCAACGAAGCTGGCTTTTACCCTGGACCTTTGTGGCAAACCATGACAGTCTGTGCTCCCAAATGATGGGGACACAGGCAGAGGTAAAAGGAGATAAAGCCTACAAACCTCTTAAGGCCACTAACACGTAGGTGCTCAAGGGCTACATCTTTACTGTAAGGATTAAAAAAAAACGTAGCCGGGTGTGGTGGCGCACACTTGTAATCCCAGTACTTGGGAGGCTGAGACAGGAGGATCCGGGTTCACGACCAGCCTCAGGTTCTTAGGCCCTCTGCCACTTAGTGAGACCCTGTTTCAAAATAAAGAATAAAAAAATAGGACTGGGGGGTGTAGCCCAGAGGTAGAATGTCCCTGGATTCAATCCCCAGTACCGCAAAAAAATAAAAATAAAAATAAAATTGTAATAAATGCTTCCAACAGAAAAATTCATTCTTGACATTCTTACAGGATGGAAGCAAACATCTCCACTGATACTTTCTAATTAAAATATTCTCTCACATAGATTTGCAATTCAAATTCACCTAGCATGATCTGATAAGACGGCAAACAGATAATTTATAGAACACCCTAATTATTAGTATCCCTAGGTGATAACCAGAAACATAACTGAAATGCAAATCTACTCTAGTAGGACTCAAATCTAACCATGGCCCCCCAAAATTCCTACAAATAGAACATCACAGAAAGCTAAAATAATCAGATACAAGCTATAAAAGTGTTTAATATGTTTAAAAACAAGAAGAAAACATAAAAAATGAGCAGAAAACAAAAGACTGAACAGTCAAGCACAGCTATAAAAGAACCAAATAGAACTTCAGAAAATGAAAAGATTAGACACAAATAAAGGTAGGATTAGTGAGCTGGAAAATAAACTCAGATACAACATCCACAATATGATCTAAATAGACAAGAAGAAATAATAGGAAAAAGAATACAAGCAACATGAAAGAGCAAAAAAGTCTAACAAATTCTAATCAGATTTCCAGAAGGATATAATAGGGAAAAGAGTCAAAAGCCAAAGGAACAATAGCTATAGGAATAATATGCCAGAATTGCTCACTCAAAAGTCCCAAGAAAAAGAAATTTTAAAAAATCCACATCAGAGACAAAGCATTGTGAAATTGTAGAGCCCCAAATGAAAACCAGCAAGAGAGAGTAAGTGAATTAGTTTAACAGCAACTATTAGACATTTGTGGCAAGTGAATAAAACAAACAAATAAAAGCAAATTAGAAACACAAACACACATCCTTAACCTAACCAAAAAAACCTAAGACCTATCAGAATCAGAACATCAGAATAAAAAGATCCTGAGTACTTTTACTTCTGCTCAACACTGTACTGGAGATACTGGGTGGCACAATTGGACAAGAAAAGAAAATAAGAGATATAAAGAAGAAAAAGGGGGAAAAAGATAAAATAATCATTTATAAACTATATGGTTTTCTATCTGAAAAAGAAGGTATGAATAAACTACTAAGATTAATTAGGTAATTGGGCAAAAGATTAAAAAAATTATTTTGTAAACAACAGAACAGAAAATTATAATTAAAAATATATACCACTTGTAGAACCCACATCAAAAAAATTGGTTCATAGAGAAAAAAACTAAGTCAAAGATTAGAAGTTTTAAAATGTTATTAAAAGGTATTAATATAAGACCTAAATAAAATGACATCACGTTCAAAAAGTCAATAGGAAGATAACATTAACATAAAGGTGTCAATTCACTCCAGACTTACATATATTCAGTGAAAGTTCTATCAAAATTTCAACCTGCTTTTCATGAAACTTGATAATGAGTCTAAATCTACACGGAAAGACAGAAAACCAAGAAAAGCAAAACATTACTTTAAGAATAAGATGTTGGAGAAATTTCCAGAGAGATATTAAGACCAGTAATCAATGAGACAAGTTGTTGACACAGGGATAGGCAAATTAACTAATAGGGCCAGAAATAAGACCCATAAATACAAGAAAACTCAATATATGATGGGGTTGGTACTGCTAATCCCTAGGGGAAATAATGGGTGTTCAGGGCATGTTAAACAGACAATTAGATATCCAAATGGGGGAGGAGGGATAAATAAAACTGAATTCAAACTGTATGTAATCCATAAAAAGCATTCTAGATGGATTAAGAATTTAAATACAAAAGGCATAGCAGGCATGGTGGAGCACATCTGTAATCCCAGTACTTGAGAGGCTGAAACAGGAGGATCACAGGTCAGAAGCCAGCCTCAGCAACTTAGAGGCCCTCAATTCCCAGTACCACAAATAAAATAAAGTAAGATAAAAATGAAAGGCAGGAAGTTAAAACTTCTGGGGAAAAACTCCCTAACAGTGATAATGGACAAAAATGTTATATATATATATATATATATATATATATATATATAACCTAATATCTCTTGTAAACAGAGACACAAAAACTTTAAACCAAATACTAACACACCAAGTCCAGTAATACATAAAATATCACTATTACCAAGTTTAGTATTAAGAATTAATGTGATTTATCATTTTAAAATAAAGAATAAAGTCATGTGTTCACAGCAGTAGATGCAGACCAATTAATATAATTCAATACCTATTATAAAAACTCAGTGAACTAGGGACAGAAGGAAACTTAATCTAAAGGCAAATCTGAAAAAATCTATAGTTTATATTATATTTTGAGGTAAAATACAGTTGCTCCTAATTCTGGGAACAAAATAAGGATATTCACTCTTACTACTTCTGTTCAATGTTCAACATTGCACTTGAGGTCCTAGCCAACACAATAAGAAACAAAAATGAAATGCATAAAAACCCAAAAGGAAGAAGTAAAACTGTCTCTATTTGCAGATGATTTGATTGTTTACATTTTATACAGAATCCTCAAAGAATTGGAAGAATAAATGAAATTAACAAGGCTACAGGATACTGATCAACATACAAAAAATAAACTGTATACATACATATAGCAAAAGAATGGCAAATCCAATAATATAAATAAGCACTTCTATTTATGGCATTGTTTTTAAAGAAAAAAAGTAAAATACCTATGAACAAATTTAACAAAGGACATGCAAGATGACCATTAAGCCTGAAAGTGAAAAGACTGCTGAGAAAAATTAAAGACATAAATATGAAGAGATAGCTCATATTTGGAAAAGGCTCAATATTATTATGGTATTCCCTCTAAAATGAGCTACAAATTCATCATAATTCCAATCAAAATCCCACCAGATGTTTTTCTAGAACGTGACAAGCTGAGCCAGGCCCAGCGGTGCATGCCTGTAAACCCAGTGACTCAGGAGGCTGAGACATAAGGATCACAAGTTCAAGGCCAGCCTGGGCAACTTAGTGAAACCGTGTCTCAAAAAGAAAAAGGCCTGGGGATGTAGTTTGGCATGTACCTAGCATGCACAAGGCCCTGAGTTCAATCCCCCAGCATCACACACACACGCACACACAGACACATGCACATGCACATAATATACTCATTAGTCATCATGGGAATGCAAATTAAAACCACAAAGAGATATGTTGAATGGCTAAATTAAAAAGACTGACAACACAAAATCTTGGTGAGGATGTGGAACAATTAGAAATCTCAAACACCGCTGATGGGAGTATAAAATGATCCAACCACTTTGGGAAAAGGTCTGACGATTTCTTATAAAACTAAATATATACTTTCCTGTGACCTAGCAATTTTATTCCTGCTTACCTAATAAAAATGAAAATAAACATCAATAGCAAGGCTTGTACAAAACTGTTCATAGCAGCTTTGTTCATACAGACAAAAATTAGAACAGCCCAGTTGGCCATCAGTAAGAACAATTATCAAAGCCAATCACTGTGCTGAACACAGGAAGACAGGGAGGGAGAGGGAATGGGGTAGGAACTGGGGGAGGGCTCAATGAGTAAGGTGTGCATGTATGCCTCTATCACCCTGAACTTCAACAAAATGAGTGATTACAATGCACCAAAAAATAACAATTAAAAAAACTATAATATAATCCTGTGATGGACTAATATTCAGTAATAAACAGGAACTGTTAATCCAACAGTATGTGTGAATTTCACAAACATTATGTTGAGTCAAAGAAGCTTTACACAAGAGTACACACGATTTCATTTATATGAAGTTCTAGAACAGGGAAAATTCATCTATGGAACATAATCAGAGTATAGATGTACCTCAGAGATCATCTGGGTTTGTTTCTAAATCACTGTAATAGAGGAAGCCACACAAAATTTTTTTCTTGTACATATAAAAATTATGTTTACAATGTATAGTAGTCTATTAAGTGTGCAATAGCATTATGCTTTAAAAACAATGCACATACTTAATTTTAAAGTGTTTTATTCCTAAAAAATGCTAACAATTATCTGAGCTGTTGAAAAAAACAACTCTGGTAGACTTGCTCTATGCAGGGTTGCCACAGACCTTCAATATGTAAATAGCACAATAAAGCAAAGTACAATAAAACAAGGTATGCCTGTGGTCTTTCCTTTAGGAGGCTGATGCAGGGGTGTATTTCTAAAGACCATGAGGGAACTTTCTGGAGTGAGGGTAACATTCTACATCTTGGTAAGAATTTGGACCACAACTCATGGAATGATAGACTTAAGATTTGCACATTTCATTCTACATAATTCTTCTCTAAGAAGGGGAAAAAAGAGCTATAAAATTACTGAATGCTAGCTAATTTGTAAACAGTAGTATTTCGAAGTATACTGATGCTTGCAACTTACATTGAAATGCATAAAAAGATCAAGTGATAGACACCTGAGAACAAGTGCAGTAAAATACTAATTGTAAAGTGTATGTGGTGGGAAGATGAGTGTTAACTATTGGGGAAAAAACACAAAGTGAAGAGGGAAGTGGTAACGGAATTAAAGGTCCTAGGCTAATGAAAGCATGAGAAAGAGAGAATACAAAAATAGCATGGAAAAAATAAATCAAGAAAGGGAGATCAGAGCATACGAAGGGGTAATTCTAACTGGGAGAGGGGCCAGTAGAAGCCCTCACTAAGAAGGTGACATTTGAGTAAAGGCATAGCAGAGAAAACAAGGCATACAGTTATGTGGAAAAGCATCCAGGCAGATGGAACAGCACAGAGCCCAGCACAGCCAGATCACAGCGAGCGAGATGCGAGTGACAGCAATGAAACAGGAGCAGCCAACCAGGTGGATCATCTAGGGCCTTGTGCTGTGGAGACTTTTCCTCCAAAGCAACAACTGCTGGGCGATTTGGGGCCAAAGAGTGGTCTGATCTGACAGCCTTTTAAAATAATCCTTTTAGATGCTTGTTAAATATAGGAAGATATTATCATTCTTTATCAACTAGGGTTCTAAGCAAAGAAAGAAGTCTTAATGCCTTAAGTATTTCTTTGTATATAATGAATTAACTACTCTTCTAGACATCAGCAGTGATACTAGTTATGTCCTATCAGTGGGAGAATTGAGAAAATAGTCATTCAAATCCTTTTCTATGTTCTGGGATCAGATGAAGAATACTGTTTAAGAGAAATTATACTTAAGAGGTTAAGACTAGAAATAGGAAAATCAGTTGTGGTAATCCAGCAAGAAATGGTAGTAGCTTAGGCCAGGAGGAGCAGCAGTGGAGGTAGAGAGAGGTCATCCAGTCCTCAGTCTACCTGAATATAAGGTAAAGCCGGATTGGCTGGTGGATTCAATACAGTGTGTGAGCAATAGAGAAGTCAAGAACAGCCTCAAGGTTTTTGGCGTGATCAAATGGAAAGATGGTATTGCCATTAACTGAGATGGGAAAGGTTGAGAAACGAGTAGATTTGCGAAGAAAAATCAGAAGCAGAGTTTTAGATATGTTATATAAAACTGCCTATCAGGCAAGAGAAGAGGTAGACCTGGAGTTCAAGGAGAAAAGGTCGGAATTTGAGATTGATAATTAATTTGGGGAACTGTCAGATGGCATTTCTAGCTATGATATGACACGGGATGTAATCAATGCATATGGCATGCATATGGTAGGGTTATGTGGGGTTTTCTTCTAGCTTCAGAGCACCTTCAATTTGGCAGGGGCAACCGGATGAGCAATGAGCATGTATTGATTACATAATTGAGAATAAAATTTTAAAAAATAAAAAGAAATGTAGAAACCCCTGGAACCTTCCATTTTCCACTTTTTTAGGATTCTCAGTACCCAAGACTTGAATTTTGCTTTTCATTGGATTCTAACTTCTTCATAAATGGCCACTTGATTTCTTCTGATGTCACTGGCTCAGACACTTCACTTCCAGGTACTTCATACCAAATAGATGACGCTGGGTGAAACATTAAGATTTGAGATTCACTTCCAGTGCTGGGATAACTACCCTGCCTCAGCCCCTTTTGGCTATCAGTAGACTGCCTACAGTTCTCCAGGAGTTGACCTTGAGCCAGCTGGTGAGAATATCAAGAGCTGTCATTCCACAACCCAGCAGGACTGAAAGTGGTCCAGTCTGTTCTATGGCTAAAAGTGGAAATGCCAGCATTTCTGCAACCCTATCAAGGAGAAGGTCTAAATGGAACAGACAGGTCCCCTGCCAGCTCAGTGGCCCCTCCACATGAGGCCTCCTCAGTTCCCAGAACTTCTCTTTCCCAACCCTGCCCCTGTCTCCTCTCTGAGTACTAGTACCCCAGTTTCCAGGTGAGGAGGTATGTTCTTTGTTTTCATGCCTTCTGGATGGAATTCTTCTAATGATCAAGGACTAACTTTCATATTGTGATCAACTCTGCTCTGAAACTTCCCTTGCCTCATTCCCCCAGTCTGGATCTCCCTTGAGTCACTATACTTGGCCTGGAACTGACTCTGCTTTGCTGCATTCTGACCTTGACCTCAGAGTACCGATGGCAGAGGCCTCTTATTCTCTATACCCGCCTACTACCCACTTTCACATATCCCTGTTAAGTTTTCTGCAAATGCCTGCCTTCCTCTAGCATCACAACTTACTATCTCTTTGGTGCAGGGCTTGCTGCTCAATATCAGATGTATAATGTGGATCTGAGGATATTTATATAAAAAGGAATAAACAATATGCATTCCTATTTATGTCAAATAGTTTGATTTAGCCATTCTACAATGTGTACATCTATCAAAACATGTTGCATATCATAAACACATATAATTTTTATTTGTCAATTAAAAACAAATACATATACATTAATATTTGTATATGAATTCAATAAATAATGCCTTCCAACTCCACTGCTTCTGTGTAATACTACCTATTGCATACCCAAAGCAGAAATACCACATGCACATTGGACAGGGACAGGCAGCCAACACCTGGCTTTTCATGAGTATCAACGACCTCCTCATCATTCTGGCCTTCTCTATGCACCTCTGCCACCTCCTCCTTTACTCTTCCCTTGACCTTCCCATTACTTAATCTACTTTGCCTCTGAAGTTACTAATTAATATTCTCCTTTTTTGTTTTTGTTTTTTTGCGGTGCTAGGAATTGAACCCAGGGCCTGGAGTTAGTTGGTCAAGCACTCTACCACTGAGCTACATCTCTAGCTCCAAAACTCCCTAATTCTGAACAAGTTTCTTATCCTTAGATCTTTGATGCTTGCTCATCTTAAAACTCCTACTATGCCTGCTCTTAACCTTCACACTGAGAGTCCCTTCATTCCTCCATGTATCCAACTCTTCTTTCTTCATTCCTACTTTATCCAGCTTAGTTCTATGATCCATATTAAGACCCTAAAGGCCCACATCACTTCCTTTTATCACTTATGTAAGGAAATGCCTTATTCTTAAATGATCCAACTATTTACCTTCTTTGCCCCTACATGTAGGCTGATATACACAGCTGGGAAAAAAAATCCCACACAAACATATTATACCTCTAAAAATTCTACATTTATAATATCTACAATATCTAATCAAACTTCTAATCTCTATACAGTCTCTTCCTCACTCTCAGGATCTGATCTCACTACCTACTTCATCAAGATAAGAGAAGCTACCAGACAGGGATTACCTGAACTTTCCAACAACACATTCATTCATTCAGCAAGTATTATAACGACACAAGAAGTCTTCATACTGGAGCCAGATTACCTATGTCCTTGTTCAAGCTGTGTTCCTTGGGTAAATTACTTAACCTCTTTGTGCTTCTGTTCATTCATTTCTAAGTAGAAAATAATAGTAGTAGTACCAACTTCATAGAGATGTGATGAAGATTAAAAAGATAAGCATATTTGGAGCATTAAGAATGTTGCCTGGCACAGAGTAAACATGTCACAAACATTAGCCAGTACTGCTACCACAATAACAACATGGACCAGATACCAGACACATGTATACGAATATATATATATATATATATATCCTCCTTTCTGTTACAAAAAAGGAAACATTGCCTTCATTTAACTGGGTTTAGGAGACAATAAAATAGGAAGAGAGAGAGAGAAAGAAAGAGAGAGAGAGAGAGAGAGAGAGAGAGAAAGAAAGAAAGAAAGCAAGCAAGCAAGCCTAATATAAGAAGACTCAGAAGACTAAGTAACTAGCCCAAGGTCAAAAGGATATTAAAATGTAGAGTTGGGATTATTAGTCACTATAGAAGTGAAGCTCAGATTTGACAAATGAGAATTTCCCCAAAAGTAAAAATTGGCCTGAAACTACAAGTATGCATGAAACACTCCAAATTGTGGAAGAGGGAATACTGAATTCTGAAGGTGGTCAGGGAAAGCTCTGCCGCCTAGACGATGCCAAGAGGAATGTTCTGAAGAGAAGTATGCAGAAAATCCCTGGCCGAGAGTTAACAAGGGGCAGGGAGTACCTTGATGGTGAGAAAAAGTTATAGCTGCTACCGGCAGGAAATCTCTTGGACATGACAAAATCTGTTTAATGAAAAAAGAGAACATATTAAAACTATTTGGCATGTGGGCCTGAATCAAACAGTACAGCATGAAAGTCCGCAGATCACCTGAGGACTGAAAGCAGAGTCCCTTCAAGTCGGGAGTTAGAGTTCCAGCAGCTGTCAAGGAATCCCTATCCTTCAAATACTATTAAAGAGGTAATATAAAAGAACTTTAAGGAGTAACTGTGGATGTGGCAGATAAGAGATTTCACTATGTTCAGAACACCTGGAATCACTTAAGAGACATCTGTTATCATCTGGGAATCAGACATTAGAGCCCGGGACCACTGGCTCAGGTCAGTTCAGAACAGCATTTCCATCTCTCCACAGTGACTGCTCGGAGGAGGAGGGCACGGGGCTCTGGGCTTTTCATCATCCCCTTACACAAACTCCTTGTTAGGGCATTTAAAACTGCACAATTTCCCTGCAAATTAGGGTAAACAGCAATGAAGAGAGTGAGAATACTTAAACTACACTACCCTGAACACCCCACTATGTCAATAATTCTTATGTATATATTTAGTTCTAAAAATGAGAGTATTAATAATTACAAATAATGTATCATCAGTAGGAAAACTAAAATTCAGAGAGGTGAAATACCTTTTCTAAGTTTATAGAGTTCACAGAAGATAGAGCTGAGATGTGGTTCTACATCTGTCTGACTTTGCCACCGTACCTTCACATGGGGAGAGAAGGCAAAACTCATAACATAATGCCGTTTTATAAAGCCAGACCAATGGCTTATAAGCAAAAGCCACCTAGAATCTGGAATTTACTTTTAGCAACACTTGAAAATTACTGTTTATAGTTAGACTCATCCTTGCCTAGCAGATGTATTAGAATTGATCAAAGACAAAATGGGGCAGTTTGTGTTGGACAATGTTTAGCTACCTGGATAAGCCCTGATGGTGACCAGCACCCGCCTTCAGCGTTCGACAGAGCACTCCACAGTCATTCTGGTGGGCTGGGGCTGGCATCCTCTGAAGACTAAGAAACTAAAGTTACAGATACTGGCCCCAGTGCAGGGGAGGCTGAGAGGGTGTGCAGGGGGCTCTCTCAGGACCACCTCGTCCACCACCAGGTTGAGGAATAAACACTGTAGACTGTCCCTACATAAGAGAATCAAAAGTGCTCTGGCATGAAAATAGCAGCATAATTTCACACACTTTCTCATGCCTGCAAGTGACCACAGCTACAAAACAATGGGTGAACTGAGAGGAACTGGGAACTAAAAATGGATTTCATTCTAGAAGCTTTTTCTCCACAGTAAGAGTCTACAGGTTGGTAGCCAGGAGCAAACCTTTCTCTACATCAGATTTCACTGACTTAAAAAATTATTTTGTGTGTGTGTGTGTGTGTGTGTGTGTGTGTGTGTGTGTGTAACTGGGGATTAAACCTAGGGGTGTTCTACCCATGAGCTACACCCCTAGCCCTTGCGTGTGCGTGTGTGTGTGTGTGTGTGTGTGTGTGTGTGTGTGTGCGTGTACAGTACTAGGGATTGAATCCAGGAGCGTTCTACCTCTGAGCTACACCCCCACCCCCAGTCTTATTATTTATTTATTTATTTATTTAGAAACAGGGTCTTGCTAAATTGCCAAGGCTGGCAGTGAACCTGTGATCCTCCTGTCTCAGCCTCCCAAGTACTAGGATTACAGGCATGTGCCACCGCACCCAGCTACCCCCAGTCCTTTTTATATTTTATTTTGAAACAAGTTACCATGTGCTGACTTCAAATCTGTGATCCTCCTGTCTGTCTCCCACCTACTGGGATTAAAGGCATACACCACTGGGTCCAGCTTAAAAATTATTTTTTAACTGAATTCTGAAACATGTTTTATTCACAACATCATTTTTCTGGATTAGCAAAAGAAATGAGAATACAAAATTGTTGGAGAAAGGAACTCTGTGGCCTAGAGGCCCTGGGCTGGTAGCATATCACACTGGCATATAAGTTCTAAAACTTACACTTGTAAAAACTGCCACAATCAGGCCAAACTGTCAAAGACTGTGTGCTGCCTGAAGACAATATGTGCAGCTTATTTCTCCCTTCATTCATTCACCCTCATAATAACTTCCCTCCTTCATCATTCACCCACATCAATGCCTGAACTAGGAAGGTGTTTAACACATGCTTGGTTAATAAGTCTACTATTTAGTAAATTACCTAGAGTTGATTTCCAGATTGTTTTTAGCAGTACATTCCTGGATTTAAAATGATCTGAATCAAGCTGGGCCTGGTGGCACACACCTGTAATCTCAGTGATTAGGAGGTTGAGACAGGAGCATCACAGGTTCAAGACCAGCCTCAGCAACTTAGTGAGGCCCTCTGCAACTTAGTGAGACCCTGTTTCAAAATAAAAAATAAAATAGGGCTGGGGATGTAGCTCAGAGGTAGAACTCCCCAGGGTTCAATCACCAGTACCAATGAATGAATGAATGAATGAATGAGCTGAATCTAACCTAAGTTACACAGATTCCAGAGCCATCAACTCTTAGACTGGGATGCAGGGAAATTAATGTTCTAGCACTGGATCTTAAAGCCACGAGCCGTGACATGTGCTGCTCGGGACCACTTCAGGGAGCCACCCCTTGTGGGATACATGTGATCTTGGCCACTACCAGGGTCTGCAAAGCACATATTCTTCTACTCCCTTCCCCAAAACACAGTAAGCAATCCTCAAGAGTGCTGGGAAAGCATGGCATAAGAACAAGGGACATTATTTCTCCTGCAATCATTGTTTTTCAGTTAGCATCTTCACAGATCTCCACTCCTGGGTCAAATTAGAGCTGATAAGCAGAGAGTGGACCCATGGACAACACTTACCTTCAAAGAGGTAGAACACTTATGATGCCCATTTGCTTTTAAAGGTTCCCATATACTACCAGTATTCAGCTCTCATTTTCAGCATTAGCAGAAAGAGTGTTCAAAGCCTTGAAAGGGAGCGGGGGAAGCGCGGGAGCCTGCCGAGGCATCACAGCTGCCTTGAAAGCTGGAGACCGCTGCAGTCACAGTCCATCAGTTTCATGCCTGTGGTTTCCTTTCATTCTCAGAGTCAATTTAAATTACTAATAATCAGGAAGCCTACATGACAAGACATCCATTAAAGACAACTACTAATAAAATCAAAACTAAATATCAAATCGGATCATGCTACGGCTGGCTCCTGGGTTATCATTTAAGCTTACATAAAGTGCAAACTAATACAGTGCAGGCACTGCTCTGAAGAACAAAATTAATTGCCTTGGTGAGTTCACCCGACTTACAAAACCCTTCAGGGAAGTTACTGCTTTGTTAACAAACAGTAGTCACTTAAAATCCCAGATGCTCTCAGTATTACATCCATGCTTGGTGGGACAGAGGCATGAGGGATACATTCTTATTTAACTTCTCAATAAACTAGGGGGCCACCTTACTATAATCACATGAACCGTAAGTGCGAGTATATACTCTAGTGTTTAAGTCTGACCCAAATAACTTTTGACTTAGTGAGTGAATGTGACTACTTTTTACTTTACTTTTCCTTTTGCCTGTTAAAGTTACTATCCAAAGTACACTAAGAATAAATACATGGTCAAAATGTAGCCCAAGAAACTTGGCAGTGCTGAGCAATATTATATATCAAATTTAATTGAGAAACCGCGGGACCAGTTTACTACTCTCAGCTCTGATGTGACACCTTGGGCAAGTAACACCTTCTCTGGGACTCACTGGTCAAGTGAGAAACAAAGGGGATCAGATGCTAAACTTGAATGTGAAATCGTGAGAGTGGAGAGCTTCCTGATCGGCACTGCCATCCCAGTACCTGTTTGTTGAAAAAATGAGTGAGGCCCATACCACGGACTATGCCCTGATCAGAAGATATATATATATCTTGTTCAATGTCTGTAACAATACTGTGAAGGTAATGACTATCTCTATTTCATATATAAAGAAATGGAATTCAAAAAAGAAAGCCACCATGCAAGATCCATAGCTTCTTGGAAGAATAGAGATTTGAACATAGGTTTGTCTGACAAAACCTAAGCCCCCTCCTATTTTCTTCCACAGAGAGAAAAATAAATATTTCTGTGAAACTGAATTACTTATACTGCACACATCCAAAATCATCTTAGTCCATTCCAGAAAAGAGGACATACTGCCATTTTAAATTCCTAAACCCTATTTCAATTCAGAGTTTCTACACCTTGTTTACATTTATGTGGTTTTGAGTAACCTGGCAGGCAGAGCTTTGCAGGAGCCCTTGACAACCTCCCGGAGGTTGCCTATGGCCACTCCTCACAGCTTTTGCCACAGTACATAGTTTGTTCCCTACAATTCTAATCCATCACTGAAATGCCAAACAGAGTGTTGCTGGAATGGCCCCTATCTCTACGGCCTGCATGGTCCAATTTTTTTTTGCAAAGCAGCTACAAAGGCAATTTTGGAAACATACAACTCTTAACAACTCTCCCATCTGGTTTTCACACCAGCCCCTTCCTCCATAAGCCCACAGAAGTCACAGTCAGCTCCTGCTTTCTGGGAGACTAGCTGTCTTTTCATCTTGCTGGGTGTACGTTATGTCTGTCTGTCAGCAAATTGGGAAATGGTCTCCATCCTGACAGATACATTTTGTAAAGCCTTAAAAGCACATGCACTAATGTGAAGAGAAAAAAAAGGGAATTTTTCTGTTTTGGACTCTGGCTATTTGCTCTTTACAGCTTAAGTGTCAAGGGAATGGGGTTTCCCAGGTAGATGTACTAATGTAAAATGCATTAGTGTTAAGGTGGGGGCTCCCAATCCACCCAGGGCCAAAGGGTTAATACAAAATGACAGAATTTAATGACTGCTATTATGGTTGCCAAGCAACCCAGAGAAGGTGTGCCATAAAGGCCTAATTAATGAATGAGGTAGCAAGAGTTTCTGTTAAGTTGGTAAGCAGTTCACAGTTCACCATTGGTTGGCTTTGCCCAGATGGTAATACTCTTAAGCTTTCTTAGCTCCACTGAGCAGCAGCAAAATAATGTGATTATAGTTGCAGCTCTGGCTAAAGTTCTGACATCCTTTCCATACTCAGTGCCATTTCTCAAGTCAGTTGAAACAACGGCTTCTTGCAAAGATTCATATGGAGGATGGTACACTTGCATTTTGTTCCTCAGATGATCCAGGCCCGGAGGAACATGAGAATATTCTTTTCTGTGCACTCTTCTGCTAAAGGAAACATTAAGAGTAGTCAAAATGTAGGATCCAGACTGGATTGTCATTGGAATGAGAGGTTTTGTTGGAAAAATGTTCTTTTCAAAAAGAGCCCAGTGATAGCAACAAAGAACTACAACCAGTGTGCCCACGACTTGCTCAGTGCTGTACGAGTGCTTTACACCATCTCTAGTCTTCGAAGGTAGGAATCACCACTCCCATTTTATAAGCTCAGGCTCAGAGAGGCCAAGTGCCTGGCTCAGCATCGCGCACACACTGCTAGAACACAGCTGAGTTGGGATTTGAACCCTGTTCTGGCTCCCACATCCTTTCTCTGCTCACTGCACTATGATGTCACTTCTGTGGATGACAATTATGAAGACAACTGTGCATCAGGGTGTACTCAGGGGTCCAAGACAGAGCTTGTCCTTAAATATCTATTAACTTATTTGATCTTTGTCCCAACAATGACCAAGATGCTGGTATTAATTCCCCGTTTTGAAGAGAAGGAAAATGAGGCTTGTTTCAACTAGTAAATGAGGAAACCAGTCCTCAAACTCAAGTTTGATGCAAAGCCTGCTCTCCTTTCACCGGGCCGCACTGCTCTAGTAACGATCACAACTCATAATTAAAGGCCTCCCCTAACTTCATTTCCATACTGAAAATGGACAGTATACTCAATTACCCTGTTCCCTCCATGCCATGATCATCAATTAAATACATGAACTTTTCTTTAAAGAGTGTATCTTCTACATCCGAAAGTAGCTCCAAATCACCACATATTCAAACAGGGGAAGGCCCCTGAAAGCAGGTGTAATGGCTTGGCAAGAGAGGAAAAGCAGTTTTCTTCACCCCAACCACCAGCTAAGTCTTGAAGAAAACAAGAGGGGGCAGGAGGGAGGGGAAAGAAGTGGCAGCTGCCTCAGACAGCCTGAGCTCCAAGGGAAAAGGCTCTTATTCTTCAATGGGGGAGTCTGTGCATGCTGAGGGGCAAAAGGGGGGCCCCAAATGAACAAAGGTAAAGAGAAGAGGAAGAAAGATTGGTCTGAGACCAGTTAAAGTGTTCTCATTAATGGGCCTGCAACTTCAAATATAATCAAAGTAGAGAACCCAGCTCAGACTAGCAAAGGATCAGAAGAATTGCCCCTCTGATCCTTTCATTCACCGAAATACAGTCTTTTTACAAGGCCCAGCAACTAGTACAAACGTTCATTTTTTTTTAACTATCAGGGCTATTTAAAATACATTCAGACTCTTTTCACACTAATGTTGGCAGAGTTAACTTTATCACTGTCAACATTTTCTCCTATGGGTTGGGCCACGATTATTTACAGCTGACTCTTGCTTATCTATGGCAATGTCTAAAATCTAAGACTGGTTTCCTGCCGCCTCCAATGTATGTGTGGGCTGCCTCCGTCCTGCTGTTTGTGAGGGACTAACTTGGGGAGCACAAAATAACTCAGTGATAGTTTAGGAAAAATGGAATTAGGAGACTAAATCAGTCATCTTTGCCTGTAAGAAATGGAATTCATTCATTCAATCAATCAATCATTTATTAACTATCCCATGAGCATTTAAAAGGGAAAGTGCTAGGGACTTAAGCACAAAAACAAACAAACAAACAAAAAACCCAGGACTTTCACATTACAAAGACTTCCCCTTCCAAGTGGATAAGTGAGAACTGGCCTCTGCCTTAGGCTCAGAGCTTGCTGGCCTGTTCACTCGCTCTCCACATCAACTTCTCTGTTCCCTCTCTACCGTAACGTGGGTCCCCACAACTTCTGACCTCACCTATAAATGGTTCCTCCATACCAGAGCCAAAATGATTTTCTAACACACAAATCTGACTATGTCATGCCCTTACTGAATATTTTCCAGGTCACTCTACATTGACTCTAGGATCACATCAAAACCTATCACATAGCATATAAGGCCCTTGATCTCTTCTCCCAACCCCACTTCCCACCATTGCCCACAGAGTGGAGTGCTCAAGGCACTGACTGACTGGCCACTATGCAGAAGCACCATGCTCCCTTGGTTGTGGGCCTCCACCTGTGTTATTCAACGTGCTCATAATGCTCTTCCTTACCCCCACCCCTGCCCCCGCTCTCCCCACATGGGTGACACTCTTGGTTGCCTTTTAAGTCTCATCTCATTTCCCATATATACCATCTTAAGTGAGCTCCACCACACTGGGCTTTGGGCTTTCACAGACTTATGACATTAAGGTCATTTGACCCTCTCTCGCACAAGGACATCTTACCTCTATATCTCCAGTGTCAATGGCATTTCCTGGTTCACAGTAGGATGCAGTAAATGTTTACTGAACCAGCGCTCCTTGACTGGGTAAATGGGCCATACCTAACACTAACCCTATTCCAGTGTGATTTTTGCTTGCTGCCCAGATTGCTAAAGAAGAAAACTCAAAATTTCCTCCCATCCTTCCTTCTTCCTCCTTCTTCTGGAAGACACTGAATCACTTTGCTCTTTGTATTTTTAGTACTTGGTGATCACACCCATTTTTTAAGTCAGTTGCGTTGTTCCAATTAACCTGCATTTCTCATCCTAACCTCTGACTCAGAATTGAGACTACAATATAAAATAAGCACTACTCATCAAGAGAGACTGAAAGAGGGAAGATCCACTAGATCACACCTGTGGAACATCGAATCAACTTCTAAACCCACACATACCTAACTTTCCTAATGAAGCTTGGTATAAATTTCACCCTGTAGAGGTACTGAAAAGTAAACACAGCATTTTCAACACTGCTGGCTCTAAGCCAAATCTGACTTCAACTTTGGCACAAAGAGTTAACCACCTGGAGTGAGCAGGGAGAGGGGAGGAGAGGAGAAGAGGGAAGAGAGGACAGACGGAGCATAAAATTGCAAAAAAATATTAAAAATTTTAAAGAGAGAGAGAGTTATTTAGCTGACTTTAGATGAGAAGCCTGGTTGATTTAAAATGAAAGCTAGGATGTAGACAGGAGATGGCAGCATGGACTTGAGGTCTGAGCATCAGAATGCCTGGCTAGGCCTCCCCAGCCTTTTCCTCACAATGCTGTGCCGCACAAGCTGAACCATAACGTCTCTGAGCACAAGTCGTCCTCTAAATAGTAACTCATCTCTCTTAGTCTAAGGGATATTCTGAGAATAAAAAGTCTAAAAAGAATAGCAATTCCCCAAAGAATAGAGCTGTAAAAAATATAAGTGCTTTGATAGCACATACAAAATTGTCAAAATCTGAACTTGCATTCTGACTTTGACTAATATTTTAAATTGGCTTTGAAATGACTCACAAGCATGAAATTGGCTTTAGTGTCTACCGTTTCAATCTGGCTCAAAAGCCATTAACAAATACATCATCAGGAAAATTCTTAGGAAAGAGAAATTCAAAAGCAACCCTTACTCCTTTTGAACTCTCAGTTTCAACAAGTTCTAACTTTACAGTAAAACATCCCAGCAATTGCAACGCCACTCAGAGCGCAATGACACCAATTATGCCACACGCCTCACTAATTGTTAAACCTTTGGATATAGTAAAAAATTTGTAAGTTGAAAATGAAATGCTCTTGTGACCCTCATTCTAATTTGGCTCAAAAATCTTCAATATCAGTAGCACAATTGTGAGTTAAATGCTAAAATTCACTGACATTCAGAAAAGGAATTTATAAAGCCTTTTAAAACACTTAAAAGCTGAATGGCTCAGGTCTTTGATGTGACTGAATGCTTTGCAAACCAACTTGAGAAAAGTTTCCTTCTGTCCAGTACGCAAAGGCAGCTGCATGGACCACAGGTTCTAGAGTGTGATTTGGAAGTGTTTCAGCATCACCCTCCTCATAATTCAAACCCTGGTTTATGTCTGTCTTTATAGGTCATTGTTGGCCAGATGGAAAATATTAAGAAAAAGATATTGCAACTAAACCAGCAGGCTGTTGTACACGGTCGCAAGGCCCCAGTTAACCACAAGCAGATCTGCAGGCGGGCTCTGCTCCGCTACACGATGAGCTCTGGCGCATCCTCTGCCCGGCAGCGGGAGGGCTCCTGGCCAGCTGAGAGCAGCCACTGTGCCAAACAGACTGTGCGGGTCTCACTGCTCGGATGCTTCCAGAGAAAGAGGGAGAATTGCTGGGTTCCTTTGTAAACAACTTCTTGTGCTTTCAGGCTGTGACCGACTTCAAAGGTGGCATAACTTAATCCAGTCACAAATTATGCCATGGAAATCTTGAGGCAGTTTTCTTCCTGAGAAAATACCTATGCAGTCACTTATAAACTAAATTCTGACATGTAAACAACAAAGAACAAAAGAAAATAAGTGTGGCTTATCACAAGTAAGAAAAACTGCATGACCAAATACATCTCTACTCACTAAACCAATTTTCAGCAAAATCTTATTGGATACTAGTGAATGCAGACCTTAAACATCAAAGTTTGTATTGTCCTATGACATTACTTTTATGTCCATCTCTATTTATAGGGTCTGGCTCACAATGATGACTCAAATATTTGTGGAGCAAAAAGTTTGAATTGCTAATAATGGCTGAAATTTACTAATGGCTTAGTCTGCAACAGGTATTCTCAGGACTTTATACATATTAAATTTCCAAAAGTCATTTTTTTACCAAAAAGAGCTCTCATTTAGAAATGATTTAAGGTAGGTAATATTATTAGTAATCCCTTCAAACAAAGGCCTAGGATAATTCAATATAACTTGCCTAAAATTAAATCCAAGTCTAAATATAAATCCCAATTCTTCCACTACTCCATGCTGCCTCTCTATATCGTGTGAATGTTCTTCAACCATTCCAAGCATGACCATTTCCGAAATGCACTAGACCATGAAGTCCTCCAGGACAGGGAGAGCGCTTTATTCATAGCTGAATCCCCAGCTGTCAGCCCAGAGCATGAAATAATAAAAAGAATGAAGGAAGAGAGTAGAAGGAAGAGTCTCTTGGCCTTTAGCAGTTGCCCATGCACAAGCACCCAGATAGGTAGTATCAAATTTGTGTGCAAACACATCATAGAAGAGGATACAGTAGTTGGGTGGTTCTTTTTTTTTAACTTTTTATGTTCATTTATTGGTGCATTGTAAATTATAATTATACATTTTGATATATGTCAGGGTATGAACATCATACATGCACACATTGCACATTTAGCCCTCCCTCCAATCCCACCCTATTCCCTCCCCCTTCCCTCCCTTTCATGCTTCAGATAGTGATTGAATCTTATAGGTTTGTGTATGTACATCATGTGCTATAGTGTGTTTCCCTCCACTCCCCGCCCAACTCTTGATAATGGACGTTAAAAAAATTAGTGAGTAAAGAGATCTTGAATGTGGATTTTTAATCTAGGATTCAGAGACCAGAGAAGAGTGTTCTGTGAAAACCTTTACTATCTGTAAAACTTTATAAGGACACCCAAAAATATTTTTTTGGAGATAGTACCAGGAGCTTCCAGGAGATATTCAAAGGTCCTATCACTAAAAAAAGTTAGCCCCACAAGGTAATAAAATTGGAGAAGACCCTTGGAGGGCAGAGTAGGAAGGGCCAGAATTCTGTGCACAGGAACTATGTTTAAGTCGTACCCTCTGAGCAGCCATATAACACTCTGAAGATCAGTGTTGTCCTTTGTAATTTACCGAACTGTGACAAGAACTATATAGGACAATGAATGTTAAAAGTACTAGGTGTGGACCAGGTGTGGTGGCTCACGCTTGTAATCCCAGTACTTGGGAGGCTGAGAAAGGAGGATCGCAGGTTCGCAGCCAGCCTCTTAGTGAGGCCCTCCACAACTTAGCAAGACCCTGTTTCAAAATAAATAAAAAATAGGGCTGGGGGTGTACCTTGGGGGTAGAATGCCCCTGGGTTCCATCCCCAGTACAAAAAAAAAAAGTATTAGGTGTGCTATCTTCTCTCACCCTGGCTGTACTCCAAGTGTGTAAAGTACACAACAATAAAACATGAACCGGAGATGGTATAGAACCACTGAAGGAAATATAATGAGGGTAACAGCTGCTCTTATTTTCACAGAAACTGTTTCTTTGTTTGGTTGTCGAAGAGTAAAAAGCCAGAAAACATCCACATTTTCCAGAGTGTGTCTACTACAGAGTTCCATTTATATCAAGCTAAAAGTTAGTATCTATACTTTGAATTAGATTTTTTAATGAAAGAAGTTGAATGGGATTCCACATGCAAAGCAAAACAAAAGAAATTCTAAAATGTTTATGACACCAGTGGAAAGAAGGAAACATGGATATGGTCTGGAGCCTAATCCACCTGTCCAGAGAAGAGCACTTTCCAGATCCTTCCAGATGTATCCTTTGAAGCTATTTGCTTTGACATCATAATTACAAAATGGTGCAAAGGCTGTGAGATCACAAACAGATGATAACTCAAAGAAGAGCAAACATCAAGAAACAATCTTTTACTTGCTAAAGACATTAAATAAGAAAATACCTTCAGAACACAAAGATTTTATAAGTTAGAGTGAAAGCAATAATGAAAACTAAGTATTTAATTTTTTTTTTTTTTTTGCAGTACCGGGGATTGAACCCAGGGGCGTTCTACCTCCGTGCTACACCCCCGGCCCTATTTTTTATACTTTATTTTGAAACCAGGTCTCACGAAGTTGCGGAGGGCCTCACTAAGTAGACAGAGAGAGACAGGGGGAGGGAGAGAGAGAGAGAGCGAGCTGAGGCTGGCCGCGAACCTGGCTCCTCCGGTCTCTGCTTCCCAAAGTACTGGGATTACAAGCGTGTGCCACCACGCCCGGCGTATTTAATTTTTTAAAATTGTACTATTTACATTGGAACCAAAAAGAAAAAGATCAAAACAGGAAGGGAAGATTTAGGTATAAATCTAACAAAAAAGGTGTAGGAATCATATACAGAAAACCATAAAACACCAAAAGATGAACTCAAAGAATAGAGCTGGGCATGGTGGCTCAAGCCTCTAATCCCAGTACTTGGAAGGCTAAGAAAGGGGATCGCAGGTTTGAGGCTAGCACAGGGCAACTTAGACCCTGTTTCAAAACAAAATGAAAAATAGGGCTGGGGGTACAGTTCAGAGATAGAATCCCTTTGGGTTTGGGGTTCCATCCCTAGTAGCACACACACCAAAAAAAAAAAAATCAAAAAGTAGATGGAGAGATGTACTGATATACTGTGTTCATGGTTTATTTTTCATTTTTTAATTTTTTGTGGTACTAGGGATTGAACCTAGAGGCATTCTACCTCCAAGCTACACCCCCAGCTGTTTTGTTTTGTTTTGAAACAGGGACTTGCTAGGTTGCTGAGAGTCTCACCAAGTTGCTGAGGCTGGTCTTGAACCTGCAATGCTCCTGTCTCAGCCTCCCAAGTAATGGTATGCACCACCACACCTCCTGTGTTCATGGACTGGAAGATTCAAATATTGTTAAACACCATCCTTTCCCAAATTGATTTATACACTCAATCCAGTATCAATCCAAATCTCAATAGGATTTTCTACCATCTTTGCTCCATTGTACCTTTGTGCTTTTGCAATAATTAATTGAATATTTGTCAAACATGGGTCTTTCTAAAAGACCAAGGAATTTGAAAAGCAAATTTCATTTATAAAGGCAAAGGAATTAGAATAGCTAACACAATTTTGGAAAAAGAAAAGCACAGCTGGAAGACTCACACTATCTGATTTCAAGACTCACTATAAAGCCACAGTAATCAAGACAGTATGGTATTGACAGACAGAGAACAATGGAGTAGGATAGAGTCCAGAAACAGAACCACACAAAAGAGTCAATTAATTTTTGCAAAAGTACAAAAGTGATTCACTGGAGAAAAGATGGTCTTTTTAACAAATAGCACTGGAACAACTAGATGTCCACAAGCAAAAAATAAAAGAAAAAATTTCAACTTATACTTTACAGCTTTAAAAACCTTTAACTCAAAATGGATCATAGACTATAGGTAAAACTATAAAACTTCTAGAAGAAAACATGGGAGAAAATCTTTATAACCTTGGGTTAGGCAAAGAATTCCTAGATATGAGACCAAAAAACAGTTCATAAAGAATAAGACTGATATGTCAAGATTTTATCCAAATTAAAACCTTTTGCTCTCTGAAAAATTACTCTATCCATGACTGGGAGAAATATTTGCAAATCACATATTTAGCAAAAGATTTGTACCAAGAATACTTAAAGAATTCTCAAAACTCAGTAATAAAGAAACAAATCCATTTTTCCACTATTTATTCATTTATTTATTTTTGAAACTGAAGATTGAACCCAGGGGTGGTCTACCTCTGAGCTACACCTCCAGCCCTTTTTATTTGTATTTTATTGTATTTTTGTACTGGAGATCGAACCCAGAGGCATTCTACCTCCTAGGTACACCCCCAGCCCTTTTTATTATTATTTTAAAACAGTCTAGCTAAGTTCTCAAGGGTCTCGCTAAGTTGCTGAGGCTGGCCTTGAACCTGTGATACTCCTGTCTCAGTCTCCTAAGTCCTGGGTTGACAGGCATGTGTCAACACGCCCAGCTGAGGGAACATCTTTTTGTGTGTGTGTGTGGGGGGGTACTGGAGATTGAACCCAGGGGCATTCTACCTCCGGGCTACATCCCCAGCCCTATTTTTTATTCTTTTTTTTTTTTTTTATTAGTGCATTGCAATCCTACATCTTGAAGGATTTCACAGTGGTTGACGAATACATGCACTCATCGGTCAATTAGCCCTCCCCAATTCCCACCCCTCTTGCCTCCCCTCTCCCTCCTTCCTGTTTTCAGCATAGTAGTTGACTTTGATATCTTTGTGTATGTCCATCCTGTGCACCAGTTTGTTTCCCTCTCCTTCCCTCCCTTCTCCCCCAGTTAGTTTGCCTTCTTCCCTCATCTGAGGTTTTCTCTCTTTGGCTGGAGTCCCTCCTGTGCGGGGTCATGGCTCATTCTCCCATGTCCTCATCACTGGGGTACTCCAGGGCGGGGCTAGGGGCTCCCCCGCCCTAGCATCCCTAGTGCCTGAGGGAGGGGTTCTCTGGGGGCGGGTCCGAGGGCTCTCCCGCCCCAAGTCCCTAGTGTGGGGGGGTCTCCAGGGATGGGGCCCAGAGCTTGACCGCCCCGCATCCCCAGTGCTGGGGGTCTCCGGGGGGCGGGCCAAGGGCTCGCCCACCCTGCATCCCCAATGTTGAAGGTCTCTGGGGGCAGGGCCAAGGGCTTGCCCACCCCACGTCCCCAGCGCAAGGTGGGGGTGTCTCCAGGGGGGGGCCCAAAGCTCACCTGCCCTGCATCCCCAGCACTGGGGGTCTCTGGGGGCAGGGCCAAGGGCTCACCCGCCCCGCGTCCCCAGCGCCAGGGTGAGGGTGTCCCACGTACAAATCCATTTTTTAAAATGGGCAAAAAAGCCGGGCATGGTGGCGCACACTTGTAATCCCGATACTTGGGAGGCTGAGACAGGAGGATTGCAGATTGGCAGCCAGCCTCAGCTACTTAGTGAGGCCCTCCACAACTTAGCAAGACCCTGTTTCAAAATAAAGAATGAAAAATAGGGTTAGGGGTATAGCTTGGAGGTAGAATGCCCCTGGGATCAATCCCCAGTACCACAAAAATATAAAATGGGCAAAAAATTTGAACTTATAAGATATCCAGATGGCAAATAAGCACAGGAAAATATGCCCCAAATCACTAGTCATTACAAAACTGCAAAATACAATCACAATAGATTCCACTACACGTGTAGTAAAATAAGAAAATAGTAATATCAATGCTGGTGAAGATTCAGAACTGGAATTCTCACACATTACTAGTGCAAGTGAAAAATTATATAGCCACTTTAGAAAACAGTTAGGCAGTTTCTTATAAAGTTGAATGTGTCCTTAGGATATGACCCAGCAATTCCACTCCTGGGTATTTATTCAAGAGAAGCAAAAACTTTTGTTCACACAAAAACCTATTTGGGAATGTTTGTAACCACTTTATTCATAACCTCAGAAACCAGAAACAACCCTAGTGTCCTTCATTGGTGAATGGATAAACAAATTTTGGGTACATTCACACAATGGAATACCTATTCAACAGTAAAAAGGACCAAAAAACTGATAGGCAAAACAACATGCATGAATCTCAAATGCATTTTGCTGCTGGAAGAAGCCAGGTACCCAAAGGTAATACCATATGATTACATTTGTATGATATATTACAAAAGGTATAACTACTGAGATGGAGATGGGTCCCTGTCAGGGATTGGGAGCAGGAGGAGGGTGTGACTACAAAGAATAGCACAAAGAAATTGAGGGAAAAGAATTATAGAATTGTATCTAGACTGTATGATAGACACATGACTAGATGCATTTATCAAGATTCACTAAATTATACATCAAAATGAGTTTTACTGTTATATACTTTAAAACTAAAATAGAATTAAAAGGCCTCATTGAATCTCTTAATTTTGAAAAATAGAGTTATACTTTTCTAATACAATTACTTGATCGACTTTAGTTAGGAATGCAGGTCCTGAATGAGAAGAATACTGCCACATTTTAGCTGTATCACTTTAGGCAAGTTACTTAATCTCTCCAAGCTTCAGTTTCTTCATCTGTATAATGAGAAACATAGTGCTCTCTTGTAAGGTTATTATAAAGAATCAATGATAGAATACATGGAAAGCTCTCAATGAATAGTAAGCCTTCAAAAAATATGAGTTGTTACTAAGTTTTTATGCATATTTTAGCAAAATTTTCTTTTCTTTTTTTACGTTTTAGAAGTACAGGTTGTTACATTCACCCAAAGTGCAAAACACCTTAAGATTATAATGTGATACCCTGAAACCAATCGAAGTCACCTATTTAGAGAAAATTATGTTTAAAATACACAGCTGACTAACCATTTACATAATCATCTAGCCTTCTTTATCAGGGGTCAATATTGCAGTGGTTTTTAATGAGGTGTCTGCCTGTGGACCCTGGGCCAGGGTCTTGTATATCTCTGCGCCCTCAGTGTCTATCATGTCATACCCAGCACCTGCACACACCCAGTAAATGCTCCCTTAACCTAAGTCAGAGAGGGTGACATCAAAGAGTAGGAGGAACATGGTCTTGAGAGTCAGACATAGAGGATTCAAATACTGAGGATATTAGTTAATAACTACTCTCTAAGGCCCCCTTTCCTCTTCTATAAAATGAAGATAATTATAGCCTTGCAAGGGCTGTTGTGAAGACTAAGCCAATGTATACAAATTCACAGAGTACTCAGTTCTCCAAACATGATGAGCTTCTACTATAGCAAAGTTCTGTCTTACTCATTCGCATTAACAAATCCCAAGAGAAGGCTTAGAAACAAAGGTTGAGAAAATTTTTGAAAAATTTTAAGACATATTAGGTTTTAAGTCAGTCACCAGGATTGATCTCTACAAAGCAGCATTATATGTTATTGTTTGATCCTCAGAATAACCCTTTCAGGGACTTAGTAGTGTCCACATGGTCTATAGATGGGGATATGGAAGTCCAGAAAAGTTAGCATGTGTTCATGGAGATGTAGCTGGAAAAATAGGAGCTGGGATTTGAACCTTCTGTGTTTATTTTCTGAGCTCCCCCTCCTCCAAAAGAATCAAGGAATAAATCAAAGGACACATCCATCTAAAAGCTCATGACCTTCCAAGTATCAACCAGTTGATAAAAATCAGCGTGCTCCCTTTTCCACTGAGATCGTCTCTAGATGCTGCAAACCGCTACTCATCCAGGGAGGAATGAGGAATTACATCCACAGAGCCTCTGCTATTTCTCAGACATGCTGCTAGATGGAATTGCAAACACTGTCTCTGACACCAACCCTGTGAGGTAGGTCCTTACACCTCAATTTCAGAGATGGAAAAAAAAAAGGTTTCAAGAGGTTGGGTAACTCAATGAAGATCCTAAGTTGGCAAGGGGAGCTGGTAGGCAAACCCAAACATGTCTGGCTCCTTCCACCCCACTGCAGGGCTCACTTCCAGAATCTATAGGATGCTCCCATGACTTTTTGGGGGGAGGGTCCATGGGGGTCGAACCCAGGGGCATTCTACCTCTAAGCTAGACCCTAGCTGTACTTTATTTTTTTTCCTTTGAAACAGGGTCTCACTAAGTTACTGAGGGTCTCAGTAAGTTGCTGAGGCTGGCCTCAAACCTGTGATCCTCCTGCCTCAGTCTCCTAGGTACTAGGATTACAGACGTGCACCACCACGCCCAGCTTCTCCCATGATTCAGGCAAAGAAGCCAGCTTCACAATTTCCTCACTGCACACGTAACACTCAGTGTTAGCCAGAACTTCTAGAAATTGCTCTTTCGTGAATAACAAAATAAGCAATGATGTGTTTCCTTCTAAAAAAAGTTTTATTAATAGCCATGCATTCTGAATTACCAAAACAACACCCATCTTTCAGAAAAGTCACCAAAGCTAGCTAGTTTGCACCTTCTCATATGTGCTCATAGCTGGTTAAATAGTTCTGATGAGAACTAAAAATCCTTACTGCGACTACACACACCAATCACAGTTTTGCTTTTATTAAGACTAAAGGCAGAAGTAAACGGAAGGAAGGATTTCAGTGAGTATTTGAGAACTATGTTGTGATCTTGGAAGGGATAATATCACTTCCACTTTATGGATAGAGAGAAGCCCAGCAGCACACCCCAAATCACACAGCTCATCAGGCTCTGAGCAGTGTGGGGACCAAGGGTCTCTCCTCTGCTATCCTAGTGGCTCTATATCAGATTCCAGACTAGGTCATGCTAACATGTTCTGGGGGGAAGTCCCCTGTCCTCTGTCTCAGTTTCTCCAGGGAAAGCTGTTAGGAAATAGAAGGTAACAGAACTGAGCCAGTGTCCCTACCTACATTAGGGAATAAATGAGGTCTCATATTTAATATCCCATCGAAATGTGACAAAGTGCTAATAATCAAATGCAATTAAACTTTTTTAATATTGCCATGCATGAAGAAGACTGTACTAAAACTTCTATAACCCCTATAGCCCCTCTGATCAGGCATCTCAAACAAATAAGGAAGGAAACATGAATTATGGCAATAAGGCCCTAATGAGCTCACTGGAATTTAATAAGATGACTTTGGTTTGAATTTTTTTTAATCACAGAATATGGTTTTTTTTTGCGGTACCGGATAGCCCTATTTATTATTATTATTTATTTTGAAACAGGGTCTCACTAAGTTGCAGAAGGCCTAAGTAAGTAGCTGAGACTGGTGGCGAACCTGGATCCTCCAGTCTCAGCCTCCCAAGTACTGGGATTACAAGCGTGTGCCACCACACCCGGCTAGAATATTTGTGTTTTAAGGGACACTCACAACTGTCCAGTCCACTCTCTCATTTTACAGATGAGGTCGATCAGGTCAGGCATCTTGGCCAATGTTACCTAGCCTATTAGCAGTGCATATAAGACCTGAAGCTCCTAATCTTTCCTCCATACTACACTGGTGCCAATGGAGACTGCCTTAATTGATTAACTATCCAGGTTGTGAAGTGAGTGATTCTAAAGCTATAGAATGCCAATGTAATTTATTCAATATTTTTAAGACAAAAATTTCATTAAAGCCAATCAGGTTACCTATTGGAGTATGGTAGTTAATCCTGCCTGGGTTAGAATTATTATTGTGTTAGGTTAGAATTACTATTGGCATCTAATATGGAAAATATTTAAAATTTTTTTTAATTTGACCTTGAATTGAACTCAGTTCTTAAAGGGTAACTGACTATATAATTGAGTAGCTCAAATTAAGTTTGCCCAGTTGAGTTTGGAAAAAAACATAATAGAAGCAAAGATTTTCATGTGCGTTCCTTGATCTTTAAAATAGTATTATATGACAACAGAGGGTCTCCCTCTCTCTACTCCCAAAAGGAAATTTCAAAATCCATTCTCTCCAAGGGATTTAGCAGCCAGCAATAGCACTTCAAGGGGGCAGACAATGGATGAGTATAAATCATGAGAAATTCTCATTTTGAAGAACATTTTGAATACTCTTAAAACAAATACACCTGAATTCTAATGTACTCAATCCCCACACTCAAATGTGAGTGAACAGACTGTCATCTGGGAACTGCTATTGAAGTTTTGTCACTTGCATTATAAGCTATATAACCAACAAATACAAATATCCTTCTGGGAAATTTATATGAGAAAATTCTTTCAAAGACCATTTAAAAGAACCCACTAGTTTAACAATCTTAACTGAAGAAACTTCCCAGAAGAAGGAGAAATTGAAATAAGAGGAATAATATCCACAATGCAAAGCACTGAACCTATTAACATTTATCAGGGGACTCATAACCAGCATTTGTTAAGGAGGATTTTAAGATTAATAGCTAAAATGAAATTAAATTTAAAACATATTCAAACTAATCTATGTTTGTTTGTTACATATGCAAGATCTCAAAAAGTCGCTAAATATAATTTACAACCCTAAACAATTGTTTGCTGATTCTCCTCTTACAAAGTAAAAACCTGAAGATAAATAATCATTACAAGGCTGCATATTGCTGACATCTGGGCCAGATTACATCAAACATTGCCTTCCTGTTCAACACAGCACAAGAGAATAAGAAAAGGCAAAAAATTTCCCCCAATTTAACCTGTCCCTAGAGCCATAAAGAATGAAAAACTGCCGAGTCAACAGCTTCTGGGTGTGGCGAGAGAGAGAGAGAGAGAGAGAGAGAGATTTGAAGATTTTTTGTTTGCTTGCTTGGTTTCCATTTTTTATTTCATGCATTTTCAATACATCTATGTACTTTTCTCTTCCCTCTTCCACTATTCATTGGCTACGCAATTCTCTGAAAGCTTACACTCTGATTTATTAATGGAACAAGCCTCATATCCTAAAGTACCAAAAGAATTGGCTACTGGTAAGAAACCATTTGAAGGACACCAGCTACTTTTGTTAAGGCTATTGTTTTATAGTTAAATGCCATTCAGAGCAACTTGAACTGGACCTTTCTACTATCAAAGAGAGTAATTCATTGGGTTGCCTGGGATTTGGCAGGCAGGCCATCCTAATATTTATCTGGGGACAACTTTCACCTTTGGCTAGAAAGTACTAACACAGAGCTTGAAATTGACCAAAGTAAGGAAAATAAATACTACAGAAAAGACTTACTCGGGATTTGGCAAGACTATTACTCAAATGATGGGACCTGCAATACTTTGTTATAACATGTTCCCATGTGCGCATAGGTATACAAAACACACAAAAGGAGCTAAAAACATATAGTCCAGCTTTTAGCCAGAATATAAAATGCCAACTTTTACCAGGATCTAGAAAAGTTTTCAAGAATGAAACCTGGCCAGGCGTGGTGGCGCACGCTTGTAATCCCAGTACTTGGGAAGCTGAGACTGGAGGATACGGGTTCATAGCCAGCCTCAGCTACTTAGTGAGGCCCCCCGCAACTTAGTAAGACTGTTTCAAAATAAAGAATAAAAAATAGGACTGGGGGTGTAGCTTGGAGGTAAAATACCCCTGGGTTCAATCCCCAGTACCACACATACACACACAAAAAAAAGAAATGAAGCCTGAAGGACATAATCAGTTGTCCTTCATACACTCAAAAAAATCTGTTCAACCGCTCTGATTTTGGTGTTACTTTTCATTAGCAAGAGTTAGGAAATGGGGGATTTATGGTGTTTTCAGAGGTGACTTTAGAAGTTTCAAATAATCACCTTATAGATACTGGAGCAGGTAGAGCAGTGAGGGAAAGTAACAAGCAACCCCTGGGCTTTCTTCCTAGGCTTCAGGACCCTGACTTTCTTATTAAAAAAATAAATGTTAAAACATTTATCTTTCCTAAGCTCTACAATTAACTTCCTGTTCTGAATACAGATTAATTTTTAGTTGTAAATAAAACTAAGGGAGAAAGCCAGATTTTGAAGCATCTGGGAGTGACGAATTAAGAAAAAAATGTGGTAACTCACAGAAAAATCTCAGTGCAGTTTAGATAGGACACATAGCTGAAAGTTATCTCAGGTTTCCAGGTCCCACTCCTCTGAGATGATGAACTCATACTATCTTTTAATGAGAGGCTCGTATCTGCCTTTGATGTGTGAAAGACACTCCCAGCTGGAGGAGAGTACAAGAAAGATCTGAAATATTTGCTTCAGCTGCAAGGAGCTATTAATGAAAGTTTAGAAAATGAGGGAGCATTGGGGGGGGAATCTTTAGGAAAAAAGATGACATACTCATCTCGTGAAATCTTGGGGGAAAATATTCCAGTAAAACAAAATCTAACAAATAATTCTCCCTCCTCTACACACCAAAGCTTTTATCCTCCCCCTCTTGGTCCAGAGCTCATTCTTAATCTCCAGGTATGGAGTTGAGAAAATAAAAAAGGCTTCATATAATTTGCTCTTTACACAAAACACCAAGGGTGAGACTCATATAACAACTACAGATGTATAAAACCTCTGGATTCATCAGCTTACATAGGGGAGAATCTTAGAATTAACTCATGGAAGGCAAGAATTAAGTGTGTTGAAGACTGCAGAATTTACGGTGAAATCCATGTGAAAGGAACTCAACACAAGTTCAGAGGAGTCTCCATGATCTCAGCACTGGGGATGTACTGAGATGGCTGTGAGCTTAGTTGTCAAAAAAGTGAACAAAAACAGAATCTAGCTTTCTTAATCACCTATTCAACTAAACGTATTTTCTAACAACCCCATCTACTCTCAGTAGAGTGCATAGTACAGAAAACAAGCATTAAACAATTTTCATAGATTTGAGGTTTTCTATGTAGAGTTTGGGACAGTTTTAATCACTCTTAGCTACTCTGCAGAGTAAGTACTTTCCCTGGATAAACAGGCAAATTTGAAGAAGTTGAAAATTATTTGGGACCTTTGGGGGGGGGGCTGTAATCAGGGATTGAACCAAAGGGCATTCTATTTCCGAGCTATACCCCCCAGCCCTTTTGTTCTGAAACAGGATTGATAGGTTGCTGAGAGTCTCTCTACTTGCTGAGGCTGTCCTGGAACCTGTGAGCCTCCTGTCTTAGCCTCTCAACTACTGGGATTACAGGTGTGTACCACCATGCCTGGCTAGGACTTTTTTTTATGATTCCCTGTGATAGTGGGAGAGGAAAGCAGTACATGAGGAAAATATTAAGTTCCTTCCTAGAAAAAATAATTCTGTGTTGCTAACTGCTAAATTAGGCATTTTATATAACATGTTTACATATATGTTAACAACTTTGCAAAGTAGGTCTCATTATTTTTATTTTACAGATGTGGGAAATGAGGATAAGTCAAGTGATAAGATTTGTCACATGGCTAATAAATCAGAATTTAATTTTTAATTGACACATAATATTTATACATATTTATGGTTCATTCACATACATTCGTGATAATTTGGTAAATAAGTCAGAAAGTGAATTTAGTTCTGACTAAATCTAAATGCTTTGCTTTAGAATGTCAGGTAATTAAACACATGGTATCACCTACCTTCTGTGGAAGAAACAAATGCTCTAAGGTAATGGTGTTGAACAAGGGAAACTGTGTGTGTGTTGTATGCAGGCAAATATTGGAACAGAGAAGTAAGTTATTTCTGCAACTTTCATTCAATTCTTATACTTACAGAGCACCTAGTATGGCCCAGGTACTCTTCTGGGTTCCCTCAACTGCAACTAAGTTCTTGTACCCTCTCTAGGAAATTATGTAATTTCTCCCATCAAAGTTTCCATATTCCCAGGCCAATGTGACATTCCTTTTTTCTCCTCACACATGCCTGGCTGAAATCACGCCAAACCTCAGCAGCTTTTCGAAGTGATAAGTCTGCTAGAGTATTTATGTTAAAAATAACAATTTCAACAGCATAACTGGAAATAAATATTCTACTCCAACAACCAAAATTTTACAAGTGGTTAAGGAGGAAAAGATAGGAACTCTCTTCATATCCAGCATCTCGAGATTGATAATTGATAAAGATCACTTCCCTCCCCACCATCAGCATGTCAACAGTGTTAAAATAAACTTTCTCAGCAGAAGAGCTGCTTTCTCTTTTTAGCCTGATTAATTTCCCCATTTCTCAAAATTACAGATAATATATTTCAGACAGTGTATTCTTTTTGGACTACACACCCACCAGAACTAGGGAAAGCATCCGTTTCTCATCTCAATTACTATGCTGGTTTGCCGAGGCAGCAAATGGTTGAAGGCCTTTTCTTATGATTCCCTTTGATAGCAGCAGGGGAAAAGTAACTGCTTAACCTCCTCATTCCTTAGTCTCCTCAATAAGGAAATAAAGTAGAGAAATATCCTGGTGCCCCTTCAGCTGGACAGGAAACTAAACCCTGTTACATAAAGCTCCAGAGTGAGTGGGCAATGGGAACCATCCAAAAAATGGAAATCCCCCAATGTGAGTTTCAAGTTATTACTATACTAGAGCAACACAATGCTGTGAGGATTCAGTAAAGATTCTGAGGGGAGAGGGACACGATCAGGATCATCCCCACCAAAGGGGGGTGCAGTTATTTTTTCTTTTCTTTCCTTTAAAAAGAAAATGCTAAGAGATAATTCTGATGTGTCTATCCCAGCCAGAACACTCGGAAGACACATCCAGTTCAGGCCAGAGTGTGGCTTTTGGAGTGAAGGGTATCACCGCGCTCTGGAGTTCAGTCTCCTCTGCACACACATAAACACGAGAGCACAGCGCCCCAACGCTGTTGCCCCCTCGGCCTCACAGCACTGCCAGTTGGCAAACCCAAGCCAGGAAGTTGTCAATTCCAATTGCGTTTAGGCCATGTCGTCCTATTGAAGAAGGCTTGCTGGTTAAGGGGCGTCCTCTGTTTCCAAAGCATGGGAAAAAAAAAAAGCTATGCTTAGATTGGGGCTGGCAACTTTCACTGACTAGAGTTTTCAAGGAGCTATGAATGAGTTTAACAAAGGAGGTCTGTGGCTAGTTTCTGGCTGAAGTCCATGTCAACAGTTTTTAAGGTCACAGGCCACACTAACTAACATTTATTCCCAGCAGACCCTGTTCTAAACACAAGCTGTAAGTAGTACAAATTTGGAATTTTTCTGTAATCCCTGGAGATATTCCTGATCCTTCCACATGTTTCTGCTCAATTAAAAACAATTCTCACTTTGCACCACAAGAGAGGCCATGCTCAGCAATCTCAGTCCATCCTTAGGGTAGATGAACAAAAACCTGGCAAATCAAAGGGCTCGAGTGGGGAAGGGAAGGAATTCAGCTGGATCACACTGAAAAGTGCAGACAGCTCCCCAGGGGCTCAGTTTGTGAAAGCATAAAACGGGTTATGACAGAGATCCTGAGGCCATAAAAAGCAGGTTTGAGGCATGCATTGGGAATAGGTTCCTAGTCATTTCACACAAACAAGATAAAAATTTCTGAGAAAATTAAAAGGTCAACTAGGTGAGTAAAGGACAATGATAATATATAGGACAGATGCTAAGTATCCCACTGTGGAATTAATGCAATCATTTCTTGATTGAGACAAATTCCTATTTTTAACCTTTCTAAAATCAAAATGCTTCCTGGGATCAATGTGAGAATTTAAAAATCAAGATGCTTCTTGGGACCAATGTGAGGATTTAATACAGTTTTCACCCTGAGATGTTTCATCATCAATGGTGCATCTTATAAACTGATGGTAGTTTTTAATCTTGCAAGACAACATGGGAATAACTACCTTGGATTGAGCACCAAAGATGTGCCATGTACTGTGCAGGGCATGTGTCCCTAGGGGGGAATGTTTCTCACTCCTCCATGCCACCACGGGAAGTATTTTCTATTTATAGATGAGGAAACTGAGGCTCAGAAGGCAATGTGACTTGCTCACATTCTTAGAGTTAGTAAGTGGTAGAATCAAAATTTAAACACAGGTCTGATTCCAAAACTCAAGGCCATTCTACAAACATGGGGGAAACACACACTGGAGTATCAGTTATCATTGTGGTAGTTAAAGCATTACCATTTGTGGCATTCTATACTTGGAATCATGAGATATGTGAAAATAGTTATAATTTCCTCAAATTAAAAAATATGTAAACTATGGTGAAATGAATATTTGGATTGCAACTGACAGAATAAAACTGCCAGAAGAACTACTTTATTAAAGAGATAGAAGAAAATTAAAAAATACCCACGATCTCATTACCTAACTATTCTCATTGCTAATACTTTGGTGTCCAATTACCCGAGTCAGTTTTTCTATTTCTCATAAAATAGAGATCACATTATATATAAAAATCTATCTCATGCCCCCCTTTTTGTATAGCATTTTGTTCTAGATGTTTTCCATGCCATCAAACAATCATGAAAAATAATTGCAGTGGCTTCATGGTATCTAATTAAATTGACCTATCCTCCTATTTCCAGGCCTTTAAATTGTTTCCAACTTTTCATTCTATATACTATGCTAAATGCCCTTGTACACACATCTATACATATATTTCTGAGTTTTTCTTAGAACATATTCCCAAAAGTGGGAATAACTTTCAAGGTTTTAAATATATATTGTCAACTGTCTTCCAGGAATGTTGGGCCATTTTACATTCTGACCAGCGTGTTGAGGGTTCCTACTTTACTGCCACCAGGTGTCATCTTCAAGTTATGTGACCAAGGCTCATGTACACTTGGTTACCTGCATGCCCACAAAAGTCTCACCTATGGCATGTGCACAACTGGTCTACCCTTACATTAGTCACTCTGGCATGGAGTAATGCTGTAAGGTGGTAATGACTACCTCATCAAGATGCTCTACCTGTATTATCTCTAATCCTTTAAAATATAGATATGAGAAAATCAAGGCTCTGAAAGAGTAACTGGGAAACCCAAAAGCACACCTCCCACTCAGGAAGGCTGAGATGCAAGCCCTGCTCTGAATGTAGACCTTACTTTTTATGACATGACATCTTTTTTGGGGGTGGGGACTGGGAATTGAAACCAGGGGCATTCTACCTCCAAGCTACGCCCCCAGCCCTATTTTTTGTTCTTCATTTTGAAACAGGGTCTCACTAAGTTGCAGAGGGCCTCACTAAGTAGCTGAGGCTGGCCGCGAACCTGGATCCTTTGGTCTCAGCCTCCCAAGTACTGGGATTCCAAGCGTGCACCACCACACTCAGCAATATGACATCTTGTTAAGTCACTTGACCTTTCAGGTATGATCAACTTTTCTTCTACAATTCCAGGGAATGCCTCTTCCTCTAGCAATGCCTCTGCAGACAATGAAGCCAGATTACTTTTGGGTAAAAAGGGCAACAATACCTAGGTCTCATGGACTTTAAGAACTGCACTCTGGCATGTTGTCTTTAAAAAGCATGGAGCAAGTCATAGCAGTGTGGCATCACAGAGCATATAGAGCTGGCAGAACCACAAAAGCCCAATAATGCTTAACATATGCACAGCCTATGTCATAACCATTCAACTCCTAGGAATATATACAAAAGCAGCCCAAGTCTATGTGCTCCAGGATACTCATTCAACAATGTTCATGAAAGTCAAGAACTGGAAACAGTTCAAATGGACACCTATAGTTAAATACATAAACAAATAGTGGCATGGTCATACAATATGGAACACTATATAGCAAAGATAACAATTTACAACTATAAGCAACAGCATGGATATATCTCAAAAGTTAAGCAAAAGATGTAAGACTGAAAAGAACAATTTCAAATTGTATAATGCAACTCAGAGTTCAAAACCAAAGCTATATTATATTATTTAGGGATGTACATATATAGGTAAAAAAATTAATATTGAGGTACTAGTAATTTCTTAACTAGATGGTGATTATGTGAGTATCTGTTTTTATGTATGTGTATTTATGTATGTGTGTGTGAGTGTGCATATTGAAACACAATACCCTTTTCTATTTGGAGGTTATATTTCACAATTTACAAAAGAAAGGCACAGGGTTATAATTAAATATTTACATAGTAGATATACATACAAAGAGCTTTTATCAAACACTCACTGTTTTATTTGATCTTTACAACAATATTCTGAATTAGTATTATTCTCAATTTACCACTGACTAACTGAGATAAAGGATACATGACAAATAAGTAATATTTTTATTATAAAGACTTTTTTTTTCCAGTGCTGGGGATTGAGCCCAGGCCCCCACACATGCTAGACGAGTACTCTACCACTGAATTACATCCCCAGCCACAAATTCTATTTTTAAAAAGATTTTGAGAGAAAAAAAATTAAATGAATGTACAATACCATTATAATACAAGTACTGAATCTGAGAAAAGGATAAGAATAGGGGAAATCTCTGAAAGCTAAACTCTTTTTTTAAATATGAAGACCCACCCAGAAATATAACCGCTGGAGAATTCTAATAAAGAGTACCCAAGAGAAGATAACAAAGCATGTTTTGTTTCTAATGGTCAGAAGACAATGCTTATTTTTACCCAATGAGGATAAATCAGCATTTAGTATAGTTTTACATTCTCATAAGAAAGAAAATTTGCAAACTAAAATTTCCCTAAAACTGGTATCCAAAATTGTAAAATTTACAGGAGTAACATTAGTAAAAATCCTAGCCCAGGAGAAAACAGTACACTAGCAAACACACATTCTTTAGAGCCTTTTTTTTTTTTTTTGGCCTGGAGTTGTTTTTATTTGCAGTAGCTTTTTTGTTTTTTAACACCCTAAAGACCCTTTATTTTCCTATGGGACAAGAATTTTTTAAGAAAAAAAAAAAAAAAGGAAGGAAGACAACCAATCATTGCAGGAGCTCAGACAATAAATTGCATTGAATTTCACCCAACATCTTTTTCTAGTATTACTTAACATAAGTCTTTTTTTAAAAAATCAAGTTTTTTTTAAAGCCAAGCATTTTCTTACTGCATTTTGGTCTAATTAATACACATAAAGAGCTTGTTAAAATACCAGACTGAATAACTGAACAATGGGACAATTAACCCCACATACAAAGCTCCACCTACCTTACTTCAAAGGCATCTGAAATAGAATGGATTAGAAACCATAAATGATGCCTCTCTGAATTAATTTTGTAATAAATATTGCTTTGTATTATAGATAAGGGATTAGAAATCTCCATGTGGTAGTCTAATACTTGTGAATTGAGTTAAAGGAAAACAATCATCCTTAGTTTTGCCTAAGATTACAGGTAGTTTCAAGTTCCATGAATAGGAAATAAACATCTATTCAATATTTATTGCATACTACAATATAGGATTTAGTTTTCCTTATACTATTTAAAAATTCCATGAATTTTAACATAAAATTTTAAGATATGTATAATTTTTTCATTCAGAATGTAATATATTTCAAAATCAAAGTTGTAATGTTATCTAATTATAAATTATGCTACATTAGTTTTTATACTTTACACTACAACTCATGACAATAAAAAGGATTAGTTTTAAGATGTAAATATATAAATTGAAATATGAAAAGGAAAAATGAACTAAATACATTATTTCCCTCTTGATTTAACTATTTCCATACTTTTTCCATACTTTTTTTCATACTTTTTCAGAGGCCAATAAATATTCTTCATTGTCAAAAATCTGGTAATAGCTAACAGTTAAGATAAAAGTAGTTGAGTGTTTTTTCTTTAAACAAAAATACCAAAATAATTAACTGAATAACATAAACATTACAACTACATTTTCAAAAAAATATGTCTCAGGAAGAAATATGTTTTCAGATTATTAAGAGCATTTCCTCTTATAAATTAACCTCAAAGAGCAACTTGGGTATTTGAAACATTCTCAAGAAAGAATATCTAATGATAGGTAAAGAGGCTTATTTACAATTTAAAAATGGAAAAGGCTCGATACAAAAATTGTGTCTATATAGCATGATCCCAATTGGAAGAATGAAACAACCCTAGTCATTATTAGAATGATGGGATGATAAATTTCTTTTCTTTTCTGCAGTGTTCTAAATTCCTCTAATAAGCAATTCTATATCTTCATATTCTCAAAAAATAACATTTCAAAAATAAGTGGCTCCTAACCAGGTGTGGTGGCACATATTTGTAATCCTGGTACTTGGGAAGCTTAAACAGGAGGACTCTTGGTTCAACACCAGCCTCAACAACTTAGCAAGACCCTCAGCAACTTAGACACTTTTTCAAAATAAAAAATAAAATAGGGCTGGGGGTATAGCTTTAAGGTAGAATGCCCCTGGGTTCAATCCTCAGCCCCCCCCAAAAAGTGGCTCCTAACTGATAGTTACAATTGTGGGGTCTTGAGATTCCATCTCACCCCAATCAGAACAGTAATCATCAAGAAGTCAAAAAACAACAAATGTTGGCAAGGATGTGGGGAAATTGGAACTCTTCTACACTGTTGGTGGGATTGCAAATTAGTTCAGCTGCTAGGGAGATCAGTGTGGAGATTCCTCAGAAAGCTGGGAATGGATCCACCACATGATCCGGCTATACCACTCCTGGGTATCTTTCCAAAGGGGCCGAAATCAGAGAACTACAGTAATACACGCATACCCATGTTCATAGAAGCACAATTCACAATAGCCAAATTATGGAACCAACCTAGGTGTCCATCAACAGATGAATGGATTACAAAATTATGGAATATACACACAATGGAATTCTGCTCAGCAATAAAGAAGAATAAAATTATATGATTTGCAAGAAAATGGGTGAACCTGGAGAACATTATGTTAAATGAGATTAGCCAGTCACAGAAAGTGAAGGGTCATATGTATTCTCTAATATGCGCAAGCTAGGGAATGATTGGGATACCAGAGGGACTCCAGATAATGGAGAAGAAACCTCAGTGGAGCCAGGGAGGTGGTCTAAGGGAAGGGGAGGGGGAGGAGTGAGATTCATTACTGGAATTACTACCATCAACTATGTGTGCATATGTGAAAATACCAATGTCAATCTCAGTACTCTGTATTGGGTAGGGGAAAGATGGGGAGGTGGGGGGAAGGGCCCACCAAGTGCTGTGTGCATGTATGTCACTGTCAACATGATTTACATTATGATGTGAGACTATAATGCACCAATAAAAGCATATTTAAAAAAAGAGTTGTGAGATCTTCAAACTTCAGATTGCACAATGATTTTTCTGTAGAAAGCTACACCATAGTCATTCAGAAGGGAGAGATGTGAGGCTACTCCTACATAAACTGATCACTGAAAGAACTGGTCAACTTCAATTCCAACTCCTGTATTCATGTCAATCTTCCTCTTAAAATAAGGCTATGGCTTACATGCAAAGGGCGATTTTAGATGGAAAAGTAAACTAAGGCATACTTTGAGTTATTTTCTTTTCAACCTCCTGCCCAGTGAAAAGCGAAGACAAGCTCAGATAAATGCCTCCTGCTTGTTGTAGTTGTTGAAGGGAAGTGGTTGGCTTGCAGGGAGGTCCAAGAAAACTTACTGACACTCAAACTCAAGCAAAAAACACTGAATGGCCTCTCCTGCAGAATGTTTCTCTGTCTCCCAAAAAGGGTCCCTCGTGTAGAATTCTTAGGCTCTTTCTTTCAGAAGGCCATTTCAGTTTTACTGGTTTTCCATTCAAATAAACCTGCATCAGGTTTAAACAGAAGGGATCATTTTCTTTACTCTGTAATCACATAGTTGGATTGTTCACAAAGATTGCAATAATACTGGTCAATAGGAAAAGTAGCCCCTTGATACTAACTGGGGCTATTGGGTCTTGAAAAACATGAGTTCCAGGTAGGCCTGGGCTCATTCTCTTGAGTTGGAAGAATCATTGCCATATCATGGACAAACCCCTGGACTGGAGGTCAGAAGACTGCCATTAGCCAGCTAAAGAACTTGGGACAAAAATCTTCTGATCTCATTTTAATCACTTACAAAATGTGGGTGGACTGTACTAATTATTTCTGAAAGCTCTTTAAACTCACCCCTAAACTCACTCTGCAAAGGCAAACTACCCATCATGGCTTTGGTAACTAGGGAGGGAGGGAGGGAGGACAGACCATATGAAATACACAAGGGCTGCTTTGGTGGCATGGAGATAACATATGAGCTTTGGTTGGACTTTAGACTCCAAACCAGAGTCTTTCACTTCTTCCTCATGAGATCGTGGGCAAGTTCCTGTGTCCTTCTCAGTCTCAACCCTGATGTCTCTATGATGAAGATGATTTCATAAGGTTGCTATATAAATAAATGAGAATTCTGTAAACCACTTGGCATATTAAATAAATGCTCATATGTGTTAATTCCTGCCTTCTCCTCCACATCCTCTGTAGTGAGTTGTCTAGACTTAGTCTATCCATCTTCAAAATAGTTTAAGAACATTAGCCATCAGCAGTGGTCACCAGAGGAAGCAAGATGAGTGAGGTGTGGGGAAGAAAAATGAAAACTAATAAAACTGCACTCGTGGAGTTCCTAGGGTGGTTGCTCTTGCTGCCCTGTATTAAGCTTCATGAGCATTAAAAGAAGTAAGTGCTTACCAGGCGTGGTGGTGCACACCTGTAATCCTAGTAACTTGGGAGGCTGAGACAGGAGGATCACAGATTCAAGGCTAGTTGCAGCAACTTAGGGAGACCCTGTTTCAAAGAAAGAGAAAGGGGCTAAGGAAGGAAGAAAAGAAGGGAGAAAGGAAGGAAGGAAGGGAGGGAGGCAGGGAGGGAGGAGGGAGAAGGAGGGGAGGCAGGGAGGGAGGAGGGAGAAGGAGGGGAGGGAGGGAGGGAGGAGGAGGGGAGGGAGGTAAATGTTCTGCTTTCAAAAGTACAGCAAAGAAATTCAATGTCTCATTTATCTGTAACTCATTCAGTCTCAACAATGAGAACTTTCTGCTAGACCTAGTCAGATTTTCAACTACCCACCACCCTGGGCTCAGATGGCTGAGGGAAGGCTGAGCCAGGATGATTTCCTCTGAAAGGCACCAGGAGGAGAAAAGGAGCTTCCTCCCACAGCAATGGCCTGAGGCTGGTGGCTGGTGCCAGCCAGTGCTGCCACTGTGTAAGACACACCTGTCCTTCCAACTGTCCAGCCTCCCAGCCCTCGAACCCACCTCCAACAGCGGGCCACTGGGGGAGTAGGGCCAGTTTTGTTTCCCTTTCTTCTCTTCAAAGGTGATTTTCTTTAAACTCTACAGCCTGTTACTATTGTTGAGTTGTGGCTCCCCAGAGGATTGTATTTCTAAGCATGAAGGCATCTGTATGGCAATAAAACATAAGACGTTCCTCAACCACTTCTTTTTTTTTAATTAATAAAAAAAAGTTATAACCTCCCACAAAGTGATGTTCTGATGAGCACCCACCCCCGACCCCACACACACAATGCAAATTTCAAAATCCTGAGGGGCTGAGAAGGGTCCTACCCCACTAAACCAGAGCCATCCAGGCCCATCCATGGGTTTGGACTCTGACAGACACCATGTCCCACAGTGGGTGAAATCATCAATCTTCCATAGTAATAGGGCTTCCTCCTAACTGACCATCCAGAAAACAACAAGAACCACATAGTACCCATCTTACTTTTAAAGGAAAAGAATTAAAAAGAAATCAAAACTGCTCCAGAGAGACAAAAACCCTTGAAAGTCCTCTGTTAAATAGACTGAAAGATCCAGGTTTCCAGAATGGCATTTCAGGCACTGTGAAGAAAGGCTGATTTCTCCCAGAGGGGCCCCAGCTTTGATGCCCAAGCTGCCCTCAAACATCAGGCTGTGCATTTTTGTATAGCAGGGTACCCTCAGGCAAGACAACCATAAATAGCTTAAAACAAGAATTGGAGATTCCATCTGTTTCTGGAATATTTCAACAGCACCTGCTTTCAAGGTAAAAATCTGGGAGCTGTCCCCACAGCCTTCCTCTTCAACTCCCTCCCCACCCCCCAAACACTTATTTTAAACTAAAGCAGCTCACACACCATCCAAAGGGCTTCTGCTACTGCACCTGCCCGAGGAAATGGAGGCCTTTGATTTTCTCCTGAACTGTATGTGTTGTTTAAAAAACACTGGAACAGTTAGAGAAGGAAGCCAAAATTCTTAAATCCAGGCTCTTTATTATTTCTAGCTTTTTCTCTCTGCGAAACTGAGCTTTTCTGTATTTATAGTAAAAATGAATCCAATATAGCTGAAAAGGATGCAATGGTTATTCCTGCTATTAGGTCAGAAAGGGCCCCAGAAGAAAGATCACTCTCACCAAACACCATTCAGGTTTAAACACACATCAGTATGCCAACTAGCATGGAAAGAAGAACAATCACTCTCCAACTGAGGCCCAGGAAGCACTGGTTTAAAAAAAAAACAAAACTGAAGTTGAGGCTTGAAAAGTCCAGTCTAAATCAGGGTGCTACTACCAAAATGATGGGCAGCATCCCTCCTAGCAATAATCAGAAAAACCCAAGTGTGTTTCCTGTACAAAAAGCCACTTTCCCTTGGTCTATAAACACTGGTATTTCTAACACCTGCCCTAAACCATCCGATGGCATTCCATTTGCTATGGGATAAATCTAAAATCTTAAGCATGCCCCACCAGCACTTTCAGACTGACCCAAGACTTCTGTGGCGTCATCTCTTGCTTCTGCACTGATTAGAATTCACAGGCTTCTTTCATCTTGCTGTACCTTTCATTTCTCAGGGCCTTTGCATACTTCTCCCTGTGTACAGTTTTTCTCCTATTCACCTCCAGGCAAGCCTCTACTCGTTCTGTTTAACCCAGTTTAACTGGATCCCATCAGCAACACGTTCCTTGATTCTCAGAGATGAGCACTGCCTAATCTGTGACTGCAAAGAACCACATACACACACAGGCACACTCTCTCTTTTAAAAAAAAAAAACACCAACCACATTATATTTTAATTACTTGTTTACATATTCCCTTCCTAAGACAGTAAGGGTAGCTGAAGTGAAATGGGAGATGGGTATCAAAACCAACGGTGACCTGGGAACAATATATCTATAGTAATATTCGATTGTAGATTTGGTGAATGACAAAAAGTACTAATTGTTTTCATTTTGTAGTAAAATTCAGCTCATCAAAATCTAGGGATGATTGTTGTATCTGAAAGGTTTTCTAGTGGGGAGTTGAAGACAAATCTTTGTGTCTACTTTAAGGAGCTTGAAATAAAGGCCAAAGACCAAGTGTTATGTATTGCTTATTCCAGGTATATACCAGGTACTCCGTTTTTAATTGAATAACAATTTTAAAAGTTAAACTAAAAAAATTAAATAACATCTTAATGAAAAAAGATATTTTTCCCAAAACATATAATAGGTTCTGAATAGTTCTACTTCAATGTAAGGATAGTTACTCATATTTTTTCAAGAGTTTAAGCAAGATCCATATAGATGACAGAGAAAACTGCAGAACACAACTGTCTATAAACATCCTATTATAAAGACTACAGAAATTTAATTATCATATGACACATCTCTCAGAACCCACAAACAACAACTTAGTGACTTTGAACTCTTATGCTCCTTTTGCTAACCCCAAACCAGAAATTGCCTAGAAACAGTATAGGAAATAGCATATATCACAGCAGTTTTGGCCTTGATGAGGCATATGCCATTTGGGCAAATTGCAAGACATGAAAAAATTTCAATTCTAGGTTACTTTGTTTTATAACACTGAAGAATTTCTGAGATAAATGTGCATAACACATCAGACCCAGATGATGCCATCTGGAAATGTTAAGACTCTCACTTTCCTGGGCTTATAATAAAGAACTATCCTACGCATAACTACTGTTCTCCTAGTTGGCATTTTTAACTTAGTATTAACTACCATCCAGCAACTCATTAAATAATATGGCGAATCTCAAGGAAAAGTAAAATCCTTTTAAAGGCAGAAACTAGTCGACCATGGCAGGAAATGATGCATTTGACTTTATAGTGAGTTCAACTCCACAGAAGTTTTGTTTATGTGTGTGTGTGGTTCTGGGAATTAAACCCAGGGGCGCTGTGCGTGGTGGCGCACGCTTGTAATCCCAGTACTTTGGGAGGCGGAGACCAGAGGATCTGGGTTCACGTCCAGCCTCAGCTCTCTCTCTCTCTCCCTGTCTCTCTCTCTCTACCTAGTGAGGCTCTCTGCAACTTCGTGAAACCCGGTTTCAAAATAAAGTATAAAAAATACGGCCAGGGGTGTAGCGCGGAGGTAGAACGCTCCTGGGTTCAATCCCCGGTACCGCAAAAAAAAACAAAAAAACCCCACAAAAACCCAGGGGCATTCTACCTCCGAGCTACATCCCCAGCCCTATTTTACTCGGAAACAGGGTCTCACTAAATTGCTGAGGTTGGCTTCGAACCTGCAATCCTCCTATCTCAATCTCCCAAGTACTGGGATTATAGGTGTGTGCCACCACGCCCCACATAAAACAATTTTTTTTTTTGCGGTACCGGGGATTGAACGCAGGGGCGTTCTACCACCACGCTACGCCCCCAGCCCTATTTTTTATACTTTATTTTGAAACCGGGTCTCACAAAGTTGCGGAGTGCCCCACTAAGGAGAGAGAGAGAGAGAGAGAGAGAGAGACAGAGAGACAGAGAGAGAGAGAGA
>PVJS01011390.1:22580-46038 GCA_004027185.1 Glis glis | reverse complement strand
GTGGTGTGTGTGTGTGTGTGTGTGTGTGTGTGTGTGTGTGTGTGTGTTTTACTGGAGATTGAACCCAGTGGGAACATTTTACCTCTGAGCTATACCCCTAGCCTTTTTATTATTTTTTGTTTTGAAACAGGGTCTTACTACATTGCTGAGGATGTCCTTGAACCTGTGATTCTACTGTCTCAGCCTCCCAAGTACTGGGATTCCAAGTATGTGCTACCACACCTGATTTAAACATGTGATTTTTATTTAAAAGTACTTCCATAGTTATGTGGCAGGCAATTTTTAAATATATTTTAAAAGAACTAATTGAATCTGCATTTTAATTAGGCATTGTTAATATTTTCATTTTATAGATAAGAAAACTAAGGCAAAAGGGTCTGAATAACCTGCCCAGGTGACACTGTTAGCAGAGAGTGGGGTGGGGACGTGAGCAAGGTGGCTCTTGGGATGGATGCACGTATTCATGTGCACAGCTATGGTTGCTCCCCCACCCCTGATTATTGTATTAGGTAGAACCAATTATTACAAGTGGCCAGCTCCTTGTCAGCACTTTCTAGCATCACAATCAAAAAGCCTTCCTTTTCTTATCATGCTATCTCCTCAAGTCCTTCTCCAGAATAAAGAGGCGAGGATGAGAACTCTCTAAGAAAGGCTGGGAGAAGACAAAGCAAAACACATAGAACTCTACGCTGCTCGTGCTAAGCAACATCTGCTCTCCTCCTTCCCCCTTCGCTTGTGATATATTGGCACATAAGCAGCATTGATACTCATGAGAAAAATTACAGTCATCAAGGTTATCTCCCCAAGAAGCAACTCTCTTTCTTTATTAATATGCTTCACATTGTTGCAACACTACAAAGCCAAAAATAAGTTTTCTTTGATCAATAAATTGTAGGCTGAGAAAGAAAATACTAATTTTCCATTTCTTTGAGACCCAGCACTAATATATAACAGAGCTTTCCAAAAGAGTTCTCAGAAACCTGATATAGAATTATCTGAAATTACACCTGACGATCTCTACAAGACCATTCTGTTCTCTGCCACTTTAGAAGGTGTCTTCCGGACTTGGCGGGCATTTTTTTTTTTTTTACAGAAATCTTTGTGTACAGATATATTTTTCTATTTCAGGGCAAACTGGGCAAAGAAAACATAATGCATGTCCAAGTCAGTCCCTAAGAGGAAGACTGCTGAATGCCCTTTCCCGTTGGTTTTGGGGCTTCAAAACATATACTTTCACCTCTAAAAGAAACTTCATTTTTAATCCAAGGTAGAGAGGAATATCAGGACTTGACTTCCATGCAATAAAATGTGTATACTAAGCCAGACATGGTGATGCATGACTGTTATCCCAGTACTTGGGGGACTGAGACAGGAGGATCCCAGGTTCAAGGCTAGCCTCAGCAACTTGGCAAGACTCTCAGCAACCTAGTGAGACCCTGTTTCAAAATAAAACATAAAAAAGGCTGGGGGTCTAGCTCAGAGGTAGAAGGTAGAATGTCCCTGGGTTCAATCCCCAGTAACACACACACACACACACACACACACACACACACACACACACACACATATACTATCAGATAATCTACAATCTGGAAGAACTCTATAAATAGAAATGAATAGTCATGATGAAATTAGAACAGCTCTACTAGAAGCATATGCAATCACAAAAGAAGGAGTACATTTTCAGATCAAAGAGATAGCATAGTAGGAAAATGGATGGTCCTAGAGACTCTTGTGCTAAGTGAGATCAGCCAGTCTCAGAAAGTCAAGTGTTACGTTTTACGTTTTATTTTATATGTGGAAGCTAGAGAGAAAATAGGAAACAAAAGGGACTTCAGAAAAATGAGGAGAGAGACCAGAACAATAGTAGAAGGGCACTGGGGGAGGGAGGTGGGGAGGAGAAAAGGAGACTTGATGAAAGAAACAGTCTGGATGATGCTATGTCCAGATATGAAAGAACCACTACCAATCTCACTAACAAGTGTGGGTGTGCGCTGGGGACACGGGGTGGGGTGCAGAGGGAAGCTAAACCAAGTGCTGTGTGCATGTATGTTTGTATCACTGTGAACCTCACTGTGATGTAAAATTACAACGCACCAGTGAAAGTATATTTAAAAGGAGGGGGAGGAGGAGGAGGAAGAGGGAGCAGAAAAGGAGGAGGAGGAGGAGGAGGAGGAGGAATTGGATAATAGGAGGAAAAACTTGATGGACATTTACTCCTATGATTAGAGCTGCAGGGTTAGTTCTCTGAAGGTTTGGGAGACTTATTTAACCCTTCACAGCTTCTTTGGTTGTCTAACCTACAAAACGGTGTTTGTCCACTGGGGGTAACTTTGTCCCACAGGAACAACTGGCAATGCCCAGCATATTTGAAGAACCTGTTAGGGGCAGGGACAGTTGAGGGGCTAGTGGTGACCAGGGATACCATTGAAAATCCTACAAGACAGGAGTCAGTCCCAACAACAAATAATTATCTGCCTCAAAGTAGTAACAAGGCTGAGGTTGCAAATCCTGCTCTAAAATAAGTTGGTAAGGATTTGTAAAGAGTCGATGATTATCGTGCTTCTAGCAGGCATGCTCCAAACACCAGTCCCATTCCTTTCTAACTTCCAGCACATTGGGGAATAGAGATTTCACCCTGTCTCCTTCTGTGTTTTTATGTTTAGGAGTGCCAATCTATGGTATCTTTAAAACAAACTTCCAAGCTGTGGGCAGTGGCACACACCTATAAATCCCTATACTTGGGAGGCTGAGACAGGAGGATCACAGGTTTGAGGCCAGACTCAGTCTGAGCAACAGCCTGGACCAAACTTTCTTGGAACCCTGCTCAGTTAGAAATTGCCTATTTAATCTGCCTTCTCTCTCACCTTCTGTCACAGGTGACAGACCCACACTGGTCTAAGGCTTTCCCTTAGTAAGACCTCAGCAACTTAGCGAGATCCTGTTTCAAAAATAAAAAGGGGCTGGGGGTGTAGCTCAGAGGTAGAATGTCCCTGGATAATTCAATCCCCAGTAGCAAAAAAATAGAAAAAAAGAAAGAAAGAAAAAGAAAAGAGTCCCAAAATCATTGGGTTAAATTCATCAGGCTCCATGAACTGCATATTGAACAATGGAAATTGCTCCACCAACAAGTATGTTTACAATAGTTATCAAGTAAAACATTCTGGTGGTACACCTGACACCTTAAATTCTTAGTAAGTTCAAAGACATGATAGCCTGAACATTTGTTTCCAGAGACTCATATTATGAAATTACTTATAATCTAGTAAAGTCTTATAAAGTCAGAGTAATTGAAAGGCCAGACAAGTGGAAAGAAGTTTTTGAATTATAAAATAGGTAAAGGAAATAGCTTTGTGGTGCTTCATATTCCCATAGAACTTTCCACTGAATCTTAAATTCTAAAGTATGTGTGAAATATTTATGATTTTACCCACTTCACAGATGAGGAAATTGAGGCTCCCAGACACAATACCCTGAGCCAAGCGACCCAAAGGTACCAGTGAAGGATTGTAATGACAATACTAACTTCTTATAACTGTAGCACCCAAGCCCCAGCTCAAGTGAGGACTGTGTGGCAGTCACAGAAATGCTGCACGCACTTCTCTCGCTGCAGGAAGCATTGTGGTCAGGTGCTCTGTCTTTGGACTCACCGCCATATTCACGCAGAGCACTTGCTGCTCCCCCGTCCTGCCAATGACCATCACACCCTTCCCCTGGGCCATGGGATTCCCCCAGCAGAGAACTTTGGTTTGAGGACTGAGAAACGGCCTGGTCCAAACTTTCCTGGAATCCTGCTGCAGTTAGGAACTGCCTATATAATCTGCCTTCTCTCTCACCTTCTGTCACAGGTGACAGAGCTACATTGGTCTACAGGCCTTCCCTGATGCTCCTGTCTCAGCCTGTCTGTCCTTCAAAGGCCTCTCCCTCAGCAAATCTCTTGAGTATATAATCTCATTTTGGCACCAACTTCTCACAGGACTTGAACTGATTAGGCCTTTTCAGCTGCGGGGCAGTAACACTAAGCTTCGTTACATAATTTACCGTGTGACCAGCTGATTGTTTTAGAAGTATCCACCTACTTCTTGCAATAACCCTACTATGTGTGTGTTCTGTCTTTTTTATATTGCTATAACAAAATGCCTGACAGAAACTTGATAAAGAAGAGAGGTTTCGTTGCATCACGAGTCTGGTGGCTGTAAGGTCAAAGCAGCATGGCGCTGTAAGTTATTATCAAATGCATCACATGTAGAAGAGGACACGTGGATGGGGTGGCCTTGCTTTACAATGACAATGCTACTCCAGAGAGCCAGCGTTGATCCCCTGGTGAGGGTGGAGGCCGCATGACCTATTTACCTCACAGGAGGCTCCAAATCGTATAGGCATGTCCACCTCCACACCTCCACATAGCCACCAAACTTCCAGAGCATGAGACTCTGGGGGAAGAGCCACATCCAAACCACAGCAGTTGGCATGTGTTATTATTTCAAAGTGACAGCTGAAGAACTGTCCCCAAGATTCAAACCTCAGTGGTTGGATCTTGCAAACCCAAGTTCTCTTACCCACGATTCCATATTGCCCTCACCAACTTTATTCATTAAAGGTAAACATTACTACTAAAGCCTATTTCTATGCATTCCCAAATTAAAATGCCTTTTTCTTCAACATTGCTTATGCTATTTTTTTCTTACACTATAATTTATTTTCTATTTTTAAACCTATTTTTAGATTCCCAAAGAATACACGAACGTGTCCTTATTGTAACAGAATCAAACAATACAGAAGCAAAAATACTATTTATAACTAGCTAACTACTGACCATCACTTTTGAGGAGGCGAATTTCAATGAGGAGCTCCCTGCCTGAATTATTGTTTATTCCAAATGAGTCAAGTTCTGTGGTATCTGAACCTCCAGTTTGAATCTTGGTGCTCAGCTAAGAATAAATAGTAGAAATGTGAGGGATCCTGGGTGTCCCAGATTTCAAAAAGAGAACCCAGGAGAAAAATGTAGCCCTTACTATTAAAAATAAATAAACATAACTCTGGTGAGGAATCCATCTCTGATGGGAGATAAAATGTCAGTGTAGTTGCTCTCATTTTTAAAAATTTTTTTAAAGCTGAAGTGAAAGTTGCTGTTCCCTCTCTGAAATCATTTTATAGACTCAGGAGTTAGACTCCCACAATCAGCCCAGGTACCCTGACTTCTTCAGAGTCTCCTTCCTTGTGATCTCCCCTTTATTGTGCAAATTCAACTTTGGTCACCTACATACTCTTCTTCAACAAAAGTTACTTATTTTTAAGCATGTGATCTTGGATCTCAGCTTCAAGGTCTTCTTGGAGTTTAGCCTCCATGACTTCGTTATTTGCAAATCCAAGCTCCCTTCTGCACTCTGGTGTGATGCTAATGCCCTTTCCTTCTCATTCAAAGTTTCAGAATATCTTCTCTGGGCAAACACAGGAGAAAAGGATAAGGAGGCTTTCCCTTCTCTAGTGCCACATTTCAACTTGATCTTTTCACTCTCTCTGTCAAATTCAAATGTCACTCCACTATTCATGTGTATGTGGAGGATTCTAATACACACCTCTTTCAAAACTGCTTCAATTTCTCTGAAGTCGAAGGCCTTTTCAATCTTTGGGAATTATCTATGGAATCCATTAATGTGACTTCCTAAGTACACAATACACATGCTGTTGAGAGTTCATGAGAAAAGTGAGAGGGTAAAGTTAAAAAAAGAAGAAAAGAAAGCAAATAAAGGTTTAATATAAAAAAGCAAAAAAAAGATTTAGTTGTATAATTTTTTTCGTGAAGAATTCTATCTTATGTGGGGAAGACCTCTGAAAATTTGTTCCTCCCTCATAGAGATAAACTCTCACAGTTAATTTTAACCGATATCTTCTCTAGCAAACACTAATGATTATTTTCCTGATAATACGAATGAAATTTCAGCAAATTTAGACCTCATGACTTAGCAAGGGAGATTTTAATTCTCAGAATGTACTACATTAACTCCTCCTGATTTTTCACAAATAAAATCTGACTAGATCCACGACTCTGTCTGTAAAATGAAGCAATAATGTAAAGCCATAGAAGAAATACTCAAAGTGTTAATGAATGAGAAGAGAAAGATCTAATGCTGTACATAACACTAGAAACTCAATTTTGTCCATATGGATGGGAACATAAAAGAAAACAAAGTTTGACAGAAAACAAAAAAATCAGGATGTTCTGGAAATTGATGTGCATCTTTGGTGGCGGGCTTTGACAGTGGGGAGTTGTAATGCTTAAAGATCAGAGTCTTTCTTTGGGGGCTGGGAAGGGTATAGAGCATTGTCACCCCTCTGTATACATGCCTGTGAGGAGCAGAATGGGAACACCCAGCGGGTTCAAATGTGCCCTGTGCGTACCGGATATCCACAACCTTATTTATGCTTCATAAAGCTCATGAATAAAACTGGTAGTTGTCTATAGCTTCTATTCTCACCATCTTTGAACTCACTGCTTGCCTTCTAGGAACAAGGGTAAGACAGTGGAGAGGGGAAGTATTTCCTTCTGTTTTATAAATTTTCTATGTCTATGTATTACTTTTTCAATTAAAATGTCATTAGGTAAGATAAAAGATGACATGAATTTTGCATAAGGTTAGAGGAGGTTAACTCTTCCTATGTATCTACATTTTTGAAAGGGTACATAGGCCTTCAGGGTAATTCTGGAGACAGACATGAAGTAGGACCCTGGCTCTGCCACAGCCCACATATGTGACCCCTTTGCAACTCACATGACTTCGTTTCTCCAAAATAGTTGGACTATCCCATTAAATTCCCCTCTTAGGTAATTCTCTATCCTCAGTTACCCTCAGGGGTCACTGGCCAGCATCTTGACTCCTAGTTAATGGCTGTCTGATCTTGGTTTCTCGATCCCCCTGCCTCCCACACACCTTTTCCTGAAATTCTGCTTTTTTTGGTCAACTCCTCTAATGCTGCTTCCAATTGTCCTATATATACATCTATTTTAGAATATGGTTTCCAGACCATGCAATTTAAAAGTATAGATACAAAGAGTAGCATCCCTTTCTCTCTGCCCCCCACCCTTATTATGATGTGCCAATTTGACTATGCAGCCTTTGGAAAGGGGCCCTTGTCATGTCTACTTGGCGCACATCTCTGCATGCCACACCTCTACTCTAATTGCTCCATTCATACTGTGAATTTTCCAATCTTCCTCTAGGAAGGCTCCCTGGAATTTCAGAAGAGCAGCATGATGCCAGATTGTATGGATTGGAATATTTTCAATTCGTGAGCTTCAACTGGCAATATTAAAGAATTAATTATAATGAAAATGCAAAGAAACAGAATCTTCAGTGAATTCCATCTGGGAGCAGTCTTTTCTTAGGCCTTATACAATTTTTTTATCCAACTTTAGTCTCCTATTTTCTCTTTTGTTCATGTAATGTGAAATATTGAATGCTATGAGATATTGGACCTAAAAATCAGATTTCAACTTGTTCTCACAACAATTTATTATCGCAAAAAGGTGTCTACATATATAACTTACATTCTAAATACATAAGAACATTTTTCCCCCAAGGGCCTGACTTATATCTCAATTATTCTGAGATGTTATTACACACATGTAAAAGGATTGAATATGACTCAATAGGAAAAAGCCAAAGATTTATGCATCTTTTATGGAGTTAAAACAGCTATTAGTCTAGGTGGGAAGAATCTATTTCCATTTACCAGAGTGAAATGAGAAGGAGAAAGACTATGGTATTCATGCCCTGCCAAGCAAAATTCTTTGCTGTTTACCTGAATGATTTTTAAGGTACATTGGCTCATCTCTCATGTTTAGGAACAATGATAAAGTTGTTGCCAGGAAAACAGCTTCAGTGTGTCATATATGGATTAGCCTCCTCCTTGCCCTGCAAGTTCACTGTCAATCATTTTAATGTCCCAGTCTAACATATATTTTGCAGTGTGTATTTTGGTGTCAACTCACAATATGGTAGAATAAAGAAAAAAGTGACAAGGGAATTGATATCCAGTTCGTGTCAAGGCATGCAAACATATGGCCAGGTGAACACACTAATAAATCTAATGCAGAGATAAGGGAGCACATTGTTTTATTAGCAATGTGGGTGAGGGAAATAAAATAATTAAAAGGAATAATAAATAGGGAGTGAAAGTGATAATAAAAGACATGCTGTAGATAAATTCCATACTTTCATTATGCTCACATATAAAACAATGTCATCAAATAATCGCATCTCATCTATTGTAAATAGATTATATTTAAATATAAAGTTCACTCAAAAGGTCTGCTTTTTTTTTTATTTCTACCACTTAAGAAAAGAAAGGAGCAAAACTAAAGTATCCAAATCTGCATCTGTTCTTTGGAGTGTAGACTGGGTATACGTATTAGTAAAAGCAATAACACATGTCAGTGTTAAATATAAAGTACAGGACAAATCTGAGTCTAGGAAAGGGACTCGGGTAGTCCCTGTCCACAAAAAATCTTTGTGAATGTCTATTGGCTTTCACAACTCAATAGGCCCTTCCTACATGCAACTCAGTTGGGATAAGCTAACACCACAGGATGTCACTTCAGTTTCTTTTTGCTTTGTAGTTCAATGAACATGTCATAGTTTTCTAATAATAATAATAACAATAACTGATACTGAACACGAGTTACACAGATTAAAGCTCAGCTACTTAGATGCATTAGCAGTTAAAACTCATACCACTGAGACCTTGCTCTGGGACCAATGTGCAATATTTTGTTCTTCTGGGTTATTAAAGAACTGTATACACCATTTACAGTATCATGTTGCAATACCTAAATATAGTAAAATATAAGCATATATTTATATATCAAAACATAAGGAAATATTTTTTATAAATATTCTTAAAAAGTACTTAATAATATAATGCACTTAGAACATTCTCTGAAAATAGAAGCTTGGCAATTTTTGTGCACCCAAATTCTTTATTTAACTCTGAGACAGAGAGTGGGGCACATGAGGAGAAAACAGAAAAATCTAAAAATCTATGCTAGGACAAAGCAACCAATTAGAGTAAAGGATGCATATTTTTCCTGCCGTATTCCTACATTTCTAACAATGAATAGAAGTACCAATTCTCAAATGCAGGAAAATAAATGCATGAGAAATTGCCTTATACAATTTTTCTGTTGTGTAGATATCCCCTTTTTCTAAGCCTCCAAAAAATGTTTTGATTATAATAAAATAAAACAGTACAGTTTTAGTTTATGAAAACTGATATTAAAACAGTGAAGATCCCAAATAAAAAAAATGAAATTCAAGAATGTACAAAGTAATAAAGCTGGTGAGCAGTAGAGGTGGAGTTCAATTCTTCTGCCAACTTATTTTGGAAAAATCTTTGCTCTGATGTGCCTACTACCCAATCAATTGCAAATGTATTCTAGGAATAGATACCTATGTCAAATGCCTACAAGATATGCATTGTATTAGAATGAGATGGAATGAGTTCTATCATTAATACACAACCCAGAGAAGAGAGGAACTTTTCAAAACTTTGGTCTTCATTTACTACTGTGGATTGTCTCAAGATGGAATGGCTTTGAATGGTAAGACACCTACACATGTCTCTCCTTTGTTCTATTTCCAGCCAATGGATTCAGGCTGTTTCTGTTAAAGAACATGTCTCTGGCCCTTTTATATTGGTATCCCCCAGTAACAAATTTAGAGAAGAAAATGATAGAGAAAAACCCCTTTACTTTATCTGATCCATCAAATTCAAAATTTAGGATGTTTGAGATTTATCACCTGATTTTGTGGTAGATGATTTGACATATAAAAGAACTAGTCAAAGGAAAAAAACTGAAAAATTATACCTCTGCTGGGGCCCCAGCCCCCTTGCCCCTATTCCCTGCCTTGCCAGATGGCAGTTAGTATCAGGTAAGGGCCAAAGAAATTGGTGAGAGACAATTTGGAGAATTATCCTAATTTGGAGCTTATAAAATTCTTTATTTAAGCTGCTCTGAAAGGCAAAAAATAAGACTTTTCCTAATTTCATGGCATGAGGTTACACCATATGGCCAATCAAATTCTCTAATATTCTTCGAGCCAAATGATTTCTGTCTCCATTTCCATCCCCTAAAGACTGTACATGTGGACAACGTGGGTAAATGCTCGTCCCAAAACTGAACGGTGAAAACACAGAAATGCTCCTGTGATTCACTTTTGTCATTAGGATTAACATGAGAAATGAGCTGTATTTAAAGGGTTTATAGAATTTTAATTCAGGCAAACCAAGATCCATGAGTCCTGTTATATTTTTACTGAATGCTCAGGTCTGCTCATCTGCCTTCTTATAAAATATCAACTTTCCACTGTCTGCAAAGTTAGTCAATGTATCCTAATACAGTAAAACAAATAGTAGTTTCAGGAATCTTTCAAGCAGAGGCGAAATTACTGTTTCTTGGTGAACATTTCATTACTCCGCATCCATTTTATCAAATGGGAACTGTTCAGTTATAATTAGTTCTTGGGGGTTCTGTCCTCTTTACTTAAAAAAAATATTAAAAGCCTTTAAAAGTGTCCTATTTGCCCATAAGGTCTAGCGGTATTAAGTAGATCGTGCCTTACCATTTTCTAATATACAGTAAAAATACCGTAAAGTTTTGCAATTAGTTAAAAAGTCAAAAACTCAGCAAGAAGTCCGATTTTTCCTCTCAACTATCCGTTAATGAAGGTTTCAACGTTAATTGCCTTTTCATTAAAAATTCTTTAAAGCTCTTCTGTACAAAATCAAATTAGCTCCTAAGCTTTGGAACAATCTCTATAATTCTGTTGTGGACTCCCTTGTTCATTATTTGGATTGGTGAGATTAAGGAGCGAGTGTGTGCCTTTCAGATTCTCTAAATTTTTTCTGAGATATTATGGAGCTCCTTTATTCAAGCCTTCTCTGAAAGGAGTCATATTAGGCAGAATCCCATTATCATGAGCACTGATAGAAAAAAAAAAAGGCCTCCGGTATCACAGACCTATGTCCATGCCACTAGAATCTTACCTATGGAAATCATGCTTTTGCTCATTTGTTCCTGCAAAGATGATAGCCTACTATGTGCAAGACATGAGCTACCTAGTATTTTTCTTGTTCCAGACAAGGACTCATATTCCCATCTCTTGTTTAATTCTGTCACCTGTCCCTGAGCAAATTACTGGCAGAAGGACACATTTTTCCTTCTAAAAGTGGGGATAATTCCAGGATAATTACACTATAACTTCATTGGATTACAAAAGGGGTGATGTGTGCTGATCATTTAGCACAGCATAAGGCTCTGTGCTGGCTCTTGTGCAAAAGGCCAAGATAATCCTGTATTCAAAATGCCTACAGTCAAGTAGAAGAGAAATGATGTATATTGATGTCTATAATAAAAGCAAAGAGGATGAAGTGTCTGAAAGGATATCCACAAGGCGTGCTAGAAGGGGTAAAAGACAGGGAAGGATAGGGGTGAGAAAAAGACAGAAATAAACATCAAATGACTGTCTTCTGTGGGCCAAGTCCCCTGCTGGGTATTTCTGAACAATTTCACATTAAAAAAGAGGTCAGGCTTTCCACATAAACCTTGTAGAAGTTGCCACTGTGAACTGGATTCCTTGAAAATGAATCAAGAATATGATCTGAACATTTCCATACAGATGTGTATTTTTTTTGTTGTTTTTGTTTTTGGTACTGGGGATTGAACCCAGGGGCATTCTACCTCTGAGCTATACTCTCAGCTCTATTTTATCTTTTATTTTAAAACAGGGTCTCACTAGGTTGCATAGGGCTTCACTAAGTTGCTGAGGCTGGCCAAGAACCTGCAATCCTCCTGTCTCAGTACTGAGATTCCAAGTACTCCCAAGTACTGAGATTCCAAGTGTGTGTCACCACGCCCATCTCAGATGTGTTTTATGAGGATGGACTTTGGAGATAAGCAAGATTTGGGTTCTTGTACTGTGAACTTCACCTGTCCAAGCCTCAGTTTCCATACTGAAAATACAAATGAGAATAATCACTCCTCCATGTATTTCCAAGCTTTTGGATTTATCTTGGAATTACTTCTGTTTTTGTTCCAGACAAGGGCTCCCCATCTCTGATTTAACTGTACTTGGTCCGACCTCCAGTGCCAACCTGAGATAATTCATGCAAACCTTCACTGCGAGCCAGGCACGTTCTTGAATGTTATCTAGTAAAACTGAGAGGAGCGCAGAGAGTTTAGTCCTCCCTGTTTGTTAATTTTCATTCCAATACATTACTTTGAATATTAATTGAAATTCTTACAAAGGCATTTCATTCACATAGCGTAGCAATTACAAAAACAAATAAAATAATAACTGGTCAAATCTATACTCCACTCCTTCCTCTTGCCTCTCTCTTTGACTCAGGATCCATATTTACAACATACCTATTGATCCTGTAGTCACATTTTTTTATATTCAAAACCAAATATACCTGCTCCATCAATATCAACTTGTTTCCTTCCCTCTGTTCTTTTTTCTTCCATTTTTTATCTGTATCAACTGCATTATCCCCTATGCAACTATGCACTTATTCCCTGTTTCTCCCATTCGCATATCCTCCCTACATAGACAGCCCAGATTAGAGCTGAAAAGGAGCTTTGGGACTTCCCCTCCACCTTTGCCTCGACGCTCCAGCGCCGGCTCACGATTTCACTGACAAGACAACATGCACCTGCCCACAGGTCTGTCCTCTGCTCAGGGCCCTTTCACACTCCCACCAGAGCTGGTTTCTAAACTACAAGTCCAGCCCTGTCAGTCACCTGCTTCACACATTCTCAGTAGCTTCCCAGTACCTTGGCAATTAAATCAAATTTCTTCAGTCCATAAGGTACTTTGACTCCAATTACCCCTCTAGCCTCATTTCCTAATAAGCTAACTCCTTCCTCCTGGCAATATAGGTTATTAACAATACATTCAAAATGCCATCTACATCCATAATTTCCACACTGTTTTTGCCTTTTGATTTCCTCTTTGTTTTTCATGATATGGTTAAAACATCAGCTGTCCTCTAGGTAGTCCCCAACATCCAGTGATAGAAATCCATCCCTCCTTTGGGGTCCAACACTATGTGATTCTCTGAACCTCCATTTATTCTCCCATAAAATGCAAAGAAATGATCCCTATCCCCAAAAGAGGACAGTTGGAGAATCAAATGAAACAATGTTTATTTAATACTGGAGAACTATAAATCAATATAGAAATAGTGCCAGGCAGGGAGCCAAGAGCTTTATAGACATTATCTCATTCAGTCCTTAAATATTAAATAGATATCATGAGTGAGGAAGTATGTTCAGATTTAAAAATAAAGAACAAGAGAAAAAGAAAAAGCATCTTCAAGTCACATAATTTTTCATTTGTATTATAATGCCTTACACCTATTAAAGCTGCTTAATAATCATTTGATCACTTTTTAAAAATTATGCTTTATCCTAACTTAGCAACATAAATTACTCAGCTTCAACCCTTACACTGTAGAGCACCACAAGCTGTTACCCAGAGATCTCAAATTATGTTCAACTAGGTGTGGTATTGGAGTCACATTTGAAGGGTTAAACTGTATTAATTAATTATGGAAGTTAAAATTCCTCAGGAGCCTTGAGGCAAAGGACCAATTCACAGAGCAGGAGGAGAATGAAAAAAAAAAGAACCTAATTAGGCATGTAATTAACTCTTTCAGTGATGCGGTGATAACATGGTACAAGAAAGTGTTATGAATATGCTTAAGGACCATCCCGGGTAGCACTTGAATGTTTTCCAGAGCATTCTATACTGATTACACAATGTACACATGTTTCAAAACATCACATGGTAGTCCATTAATATGTACAATGTTTATGTTTTATGTATCAGTTTAAGAATATATTTACTTTAAATTTAAAAAAATGAACATAACCAATACTGGAGTGAGGACTTAGCCTCCTCAGTCGAAAATTATAGACTTGTTTAAGGTACAGCAATATGCTGCACACTTTTAGTGACCCTCCACAACTGAGTCTACTTTTTATTCCAATTAAATACATTTTATCTATATACCTTGAAATACAGTGTCTGACAAAACACATTTTCTCCATTGTTTTTTGATAGACAGCAAATCTGAAATAATTCAAAGGAAAACTGAGCTTTGTGGAAGTAGCTTATTTCAGTCTGGAGACTAAATGCATTTGCAGAAAGGATTACATTTTGTTTGGCAATTTATTTTATTGACAAAACATATTTCATCACATATTCCATCACATTCAGTAGACAAATGCATGTTGTCAAATAACCTATTTCCTGCTTGTGATGAAAAACACATATCTTTCAAATTCCTTGTTTTTTTTTTAAATGGTAGAGTTCTACAGATAAGCTCCACTTGCTGTAATTTGGCCAGAGGTGTGGAGATTTGGATTCTGGCCAAGCTATATGACTTCTTCTTCCACTCTAATGTAAATTAACCTCATAGAGAATATTAATGTCCATCTTCACCCATAAAAACATCAAAATTCAGTTTACATGGTAATCATTATGATAGGATCCTATTGTCTAAACATAAAACTCAAATGGTTCCCATCCACTCACCAGCTGCTAAAACGCAATTACCCTTTACAAGGTAATGCACATACAAAGTAAATATTTAATCTAACCTATTTGTATATCTGTTTAACGTTGGTAATTCAATTATTGTGTGTCCTTTCCATATTTGCCCTCATGCCTGATATACGTATTAAATTATAAATAAGTTCTTAGAGGTCAAGAAGCGGATCTGTGTAATTTGTTCTGAGGAGCACTCGACACAGTGGTTCCTGAAGACAGGTGTTTAAGAAATTCTTGCTTGTGGCACGATGGGAATGACCCTTCCCAGCAAAAATCTTATAGTGCCAAACACTGTGCCTTTTTCCATGTCAACAATTACTGAATTAGTACCCAGCATGTGTCAAGCACTGTAAAATCATCAAGGGATGCAGAAAGTGACAATCATAGTCCCCCTGCCCTCAAGAGGTTTATATTCTAGTAAGTAGAATAGGTATGAAAGTAAACAACATGGGAACCCATCATTTTGTCAATACTGCTACAGTATAAAGTAGAAGGGAGATCTGTAGAAAATGACATTGAAGAGGTTGGCAGTGCTATTTGAGGGCTTAGATCCCATGAGGCATGGGACATCTAATGTAGACCCTAGAAAGACACAGATAATTCAGCAGGATGCTGAGGTGGACACCTATAATCCCAGTACTTGGAGGCTGGAGACAGGATGGTTGTAAGTTTGAGGTCAGCCTGGGCAGCTTTGTGAGACCTTGGTTCTAAGTAAAAAATAAAAAGGGCTGTGAGGGTAGCTTAGTAGTAGAGCACTCTTGGCTTCAATTCCTAGTACCATGGGGGGAAAAACAAAAGAAAAGAAAAATATAAACAAAAAATAAAGACACTAATAATTTAAAAAATCATCAACATCTTTAGCAATCAGGGAAATGCAAATCAAAATGACACTGAGATTTCATCTAACTCCAGTTAGAATGGAGATCACCAAGAATACAAACAATAATAAATGCTGGTGAGGATGTGGGGAAATAGGAGCCCTTATACACTGTTGGTGGGATTGCAAATTAGTATAGTCACTATGGAGATCAGTATTGAGGGTCCTCAAAAGACTGGGAATGGAACCACCATTTGACTCAGCCATACCACTCTTGGGGGATCTTTCCAAAGGAATTGAAGTCAGAATATGATAGTGATACATGCATATCCATGTTTACAGCAGCTCGATTCACAATAACTAAACTATGGAACCAGCCTAGGGGTCTGTCAACAGATTAATGGATTATGAAACCATGCTACATATACACAATGGAGTTTTACTCAGCCGTAAAGAGGAACAAAATTATGTCATGTGCAGGAAAATGGATGGAACTAGACAATATTATGCTAAGCGAGATCAGCCAGTCTCAGAGAGTGAAGGGCCATATGTTTTCACTCATGTGGAAGCTGGGCAGAAATTAGGAAACAAAAACAACTTCAGATAAATGAGGGGAGATATGAGTAGAATAGTGGAAGGGAATTTGGAGGGAGGTGGGGAGGTGAAAGGGGAGATTTAATAAAGGAAACAGTTCAAACTGTGCTATGTTCACATATGAAGTTATCAATACTAATTTCAATCTTATATACAGGGAGGGGAAAGGAGCAGATTGCTTCTTCATCTTTGTTCTCATGAATCCTTTTCTGGCTTCTATCTTTGTTCCTGTGGTTACTTTCACACTAAATACCTACCTCTCCTCATATATGCTACTAGCCTAAATCTTACACATAGGACCAGGTTTAGTACCAACTTTATCTCCTCACAAAGCCTCATGAAGTCTAAAGCCACCCTACCCCAGAGTGACATCATCACTGAACTTGGGTACCAGTGCTGGACTTCTTATACTTAGTCCTTAGATTCAAGTTCAAGGGTCCTCATCTTGTTCCCTCACTTACTATGCAAGTTTATCATGTTACTCGCTGGTGCCTCAGCTCCCTCATCTACCAAATGGAAAAAGCAATAATGCACCACTCAGGGTCCTTGTAGGGATTACATAAGCATTGTGGCACAAAACCCGGAACACAGCAAATGATAAGTGGAAACCCTTATTAGCTGGTTATTATTATCAGAATTTTTACTAACACATCTTTTACTGAGCTGTTTAGCTTAAAGCTCCATCATTGGCTGTGACAAGAGTGAAGATGTGTGTGTGTGTGTGTGTGTGTGTGTGTGTGTGTGTGTGTGTGTGTTATTTTTGAGGCAATGATTTAAACTAATTTCAGAATCTATAGGACAGGATTTAGGGCAGAGCACAGAGTGATGATGGATTGTCTCTGTTCCATAGTATCAGGATCCTCCTCGTCTGGGAGGACTGATAAGTCTAGGGACTACAGTATCTTCACTAACACTTGGACCAGCACCTTAAAGGCTAGAGTCACAGCCCCTCTGCCTGCAGCCTGGGGTCTGATAGCAAGCCAGCTGGGCTCCAAGAGGGTGATCCCAAGAGGAAGTGTTTGGAGGGCAAGCATTCCAAAAGATCCAGGTGGAAGCAGCTGAACCATTTGCAATGTAGCCTCTGAGTCATACAGCATCACCTGAACTGCACTCTATTGGTTACAGTGAGTCACCTAGACCAGCCCAGGTCAAAGGCATAGAGTACTTGGGGGACTGAGACCAGAGGGTCACAGGTTCAAGGACAGCCTCAGCAACTTAGGGAGACCCTCAGTGGCAATTTAGGGAGACCCTGTTTCAAAATAAAGAATAAAAAGGGCTGGGGGTGTAGCTCAGAAGTGGAAAGACTCCTGGGTTCAATCTCTAGTACCAAAAAAATAAAAAAGGAAAGAAAATAGATTGTACCTTTTAATGTTGGGGTGGCAATGTCACATCACTGAACATGTAGGATGAGAGCTACTGCTGCCATTCCTGGAAAATAGAATTTCCTAGCAAGTGATAGTATGTAAAACTTACAACTTCTTCAAGACTCAGTTTTTTACAGGTAAACAGCAGGAGAGCCCTACCTGGAATATAGTTGGTATTCCATATTAATTTCCGAATATACAAATAAACTATTTCTTACTATTTTCTCATAAGTCTCCCCTGAAGTAGACCAAAGGATTCCTGAGGACAGTAATGACACCGTGCACTATTCCCACACACCAAGCCAAGCCCCCCAAATGACTGCGATTAAGACAGACCAATTGTAAAAATGCTAAATTACTATGGGGAGCATATTATAAATCTTGAATCCATTAACGCTAAAGCAATGACATTCAACAACTTTGAGCAAGGAGAGAAGACCTCTGTATTTTTGTTCAAGGTTCCATAAATTTTGGTTATTTTTATATTCCTAAGACTTACATATTTGAAAAAGGATGCAAGTGATACCTCAACACCCAGCTCCAGAAACGCAGCATTGCTTTTCTCAATATAAACTAATTTAAGATGAATAACTGCAATTACTGCCTTTTCCATCCTTTCCTCCTCATGTTGAATTTGTGTCACCTTGTAGTATTTAGATCGTGTTCTATTTGCTCTGATTCAGATTCTGAGTCATCAAAATGTTTGAAATAGACCTGAAAATAGCCTGAATTAATTCTCTGGATTGCTGTTTATAACAGATATATGAGGGAAGTGTATTATGATTTTAAAGGAAAACTCACTTTCTTAGAAAAAGGAAAAAAAAAACTAATGTCACTTCTCAGGTACCAGGTATGTTGTAATAACATAGCAGGAGAAAAAATCAGTATAAAGAAAGAGTTTTGCTTATATGAAAAAGGGGGGAAGTGAATCTTGAACTACTAAACCCAAAGGAACAGAGTCTTGGATCTATTCGTCCATCAAGGGCAATTTGGAAGGCCACCTCACAGTGGCTTCAGTAAAAACAAAAGTGACGCAGCAGCAATGGGAAGGGTGGACAGAGACCAGAGAGGCAGCGGCCCAGTTAACCTCAGTGCATCCCTGGTGATGCCCGCAGGGCGCCAGGGCCCCAAGAGGAGCATCATCACCTCCTCCATTGCCAGGTGGCCCTGGCACCTGAACAGCAGGACTCACTCACACTCCATTTCCACCTGCGCCTTCCCCCTTTCAAGTTTCTGCTGGATGGTCACAGGAAAAACACTCGTTCGCCCAGGCTGTGTAATAGCTGTAATTAAAGTCCCCTCATCGCCAAAATCCCAGTGTGTGGGAACTTGGCCGAAAACGTACACAATGAAAGCACGAGGCCACCTTTCCATGGGGAAACGTTGAAGGGCAGGTTCCGAATGGCCAGAAGAGAGCTGCCTTCAGGATACAGGTGGGGGCGAGGAGAGGCCGGCGGCTCACAGCTGCTATCCCCTCAAAGGAGGGTGCGAGAAGGTGGAGAAGACCAGAGGACCAGAGGAAACCTGCAGAAGGATTCAGCTGTGAACAGCACAGTGCTATCTCCAGCTGGCCCACGTGAGCATGGCAGTGGTATCTCTGCACTGGACTGGCATTCTTTCTGCATGGTCACGCACCCTGTAGCCTGCACCATCTTTCCTGAAAGCTGCTAAAACACAGTCTGGTCTAGAAAACTACAGGGGTTAATATAGTTTCATTTACTTTTTAAATTTTTCTTCAGTTCTTTTTGACAGAGAGCTAAACAACTCAGAAATTCCTATGTTTCAAAACTACATGAAGCTTCTGTGGTTATTCTATAGGTCTGTCACAGGTCCGCAGAGATATAATTATAACTATTACTAGTAAAACGGTAAGAACCACTACTAGTTCAATGACACCCATAAGCTCTGGGCCACCTGCATCACAGGGATTACCTAACTGAAGTCCCCAAATTTCCCAAAGTGAGGACACTCTTATTTCTCTTTCTTTACAGATGAAAAACTGAGAGGTTAGGTAACCTGGCCAGCATCACAGAACCAGTAATGCCAACATTGGGGAAATGAGTACTAAGTTATCTTATGCTATTATTTCTGCTACAGTGCATTGTTTTAGTTTTGTTTTGTTTGGTGTGTGTGTGGGAGGGGTAACTGGGGATTGAACCCAGGACATTCTGCCTCTGAGCTATACCCCTAGCCCTTTTTATTTTTCTTTCTTTTTCTTTTTTTCATTTTGAAACAGGGTTTAAGTTGCTGAGGACCTTGCTAAAGTTGCTGAGGCTGGCCTCTAACCCAGTGCATTATTTTTAAAGCACTTAACATGAATCATGTTGGTCGGGCTCCACGTCCCAAGCTTTGAACAGTTTTGTATTACTAAAACTAAATCTAAAAATTGCCAAGAAATCTCCTACACAGAAGTTGTAGAACATAACTGATGAAGTTTCTGTACTGCTTGTTACATACCCACAGAGTGGTATGGGCTTAGAACCCTGCACTGAAGCAAGTTCCCAGGACAAGCTAATGCAGAGGGACTATAGGGGCATGGTTAGAGAGGCATCACTAGGCAGGCTGCTAAACTGATATAGAACAGAACGAAAAAGTCCTCTGTAGTTTGTAATCAATTTGCATCACTGTGCTTCATATCTACTGATGGGATAACCTACTTGTCATGGTAACTGGGTCCTAGAAACTATCCATTTTAGACAAATTGTTTCTAAAACTGACTGTTCCCTCCTTGAAGGTCTCCTTTTTAATCAGTGTGTTTTCGAGTTTTATGTTTTCATCTCAAAGTCTCAGTTGGGTTCTAATATGCATTTGCCAGCTGCTAATCTCTTGTTTAACAAGAGAATGGGCAGAAGCAACAGGAATGGCAAGCTCCGAGGAAAAGGGACAAGGGTGGAGAAAGTGATGGCAGCAGGGACCAGCTCATGTGCTGTCAGGGCACGCACGTGGCCCAAACTTGCAAACTGCTTTATTATAAATAATAAGTTTACAACAAGGCCAACGACTTGCTGACCATTTGAAAGCAGCTTTTTCTATTATCAGTACACAAGTAGGTAAAACCACACTGGAAACAAACAGCAAAGCAATGACTGATTACATGATGATAACCATTCTTTTCTGCCAGCACCTCGTTTGTGTGACTTGCGCTTAAATGTCACAGAGTCCAATCCATCAGATCAAATGTGTCGACTTCCATATGTTATTTATCATGATTCTTGTTAAGTACTTTGAAAATCATGCACTGGAACAGAAATAATAGCATAAGATAACTTTGCATTCATTTCCCAGATGGTGGCCATAGAAAGGTGGCATGTTTCAGCAGAATTCATTTGCTTGGTGTAGAATTCTACGACTAAAAGAATATAAACTGGGAGAAAAAAATGGGCAAGGTTGTTACTTTTATGATAAGTAATACGATTCAAATATTGTTACCATTGTAACCACAACACCAGTGACACTTAGAAATGACTTTTACGAAGAACAAAGTGGCCACGCAGGACAACAAGAAAAGAGCAATAGCTCTGATCTATATTTATTGAGTGTTTACCATGTGCCAGGCTCTTTTCTAATTTTGTTACTTGAGAAAATAAAAATACATCTCACAAAATGAGAGACTTTTTAGAAAGGGCCTTGCTCTTCCCCCCCTGCAATGCCAAACATAAGACTTGGATTAGAAATAAATTTTTCTCTATTTTGGCATAACTATAGAACTTGGTGACATCGCTGTCCTGCTGCCAAAAAGCACTATCTAATTCACTGATGTTGAGTCTCATGCTCATGGAAATGCAAACATCCGATTGTGAGTAATGCATCAACATGCACAAAATAGACCCTAAACGCCACCACTTTTTCTTAGCACTACCTGCAGGCGAGTGCCAAGAGATGATACATCGCCTCCATCTCTGACTATCCCTATGCTGGTAATCACGTGCCAGTAGCAAAGTGAGGCAGTAAGGACCGCACACCTTCATTATCCATTAACAGCATGCTGCATTAACCTTTGAATATTTACAGAGGTGCCAATTAAATATTTGTGATGGCAGCATCAATAAGGAAGAAAATCTTGGCCAAAGCCCCATGTGCCCTTGGTTTCACTGTGATTCTTGGTAAATAACATCCTGAATTTTTAACACATCAACCCACACAGAACGCACTCGATCAAATCATCATTAAAATAAGCAAATCCTGCCGATCCATTACTTCACCAGGCCACAGGACAAGCGCAAGCAAACACCCACCATTGACAAGCCAATGCCTTGCGCGTTCGACTTGGGGAAGGAGGCATTAGTTAGCATTTAGATGGATGGCAAGGCAGCAGACGGCGAAGTCTAAACCACGCAGAAAGGCTAGCGGCATTCTCTGGAGTGTGTGAGCCTTCAGGACTGGCTGGCTAGATCACAGACACCAATGACTCCGTGTGAGATAAAGAGAAGACCAAGTTTCAGTAGTTTTACCAAACTAAAACTAAAATGAGTCTGGGTCAGGTCTGCACATGTTGAATGGGATTTTCCATTTTAAAATCACAAGATTGTATTGAGACACAATGTCCCTGCCTCTCCTGTCCATATTATTATCCTGGTTAAGTTTCTCTAGATATATTTAGCAATTCATTCTCATTACAGCCATATGTGTCTCTTTAATCCTTTTGCTAGAGAGTACACAAAAACACTCGATGGGAGAAAAGCTGAGGAGCAGAGCCGGAGTTCAGAGAACATGGACCAACCTGGAATGGGATTGAAGAGGGACTAAACTCAGGGTGTATGAGAAGGTGGCACTGCCCAAGTTATTTACCAAGTAGGATTGTTCAGAGGCTGGTCAGAGTTTTTTCAGACTGGCCAGGGAGAATAGAGGAGAGACTGCTAGTTCTAGGAAGTGACTTTGAAGTACCTGGGAAAGTCTGGAGAGAGTAATCAAATCAGAATGTGTGTGCAAGTGCGTTTGTATCACTTTGAATCTCACTACGATGTATAATTAACAATGCACTAATAAAAGTTAAAAAAAAGAAAGAAAGTGTGGTCAGGGTGTAATGGAGATCAGACTAAAAGGGAACAGTGACTCTAAAAAACTGTTACGGTCAGAGAGAGGTAAATGAGAATATAATTCAGATGAAAATATGGCGGTGAATCCCTATACAGTTCCTCACCAGTGACCTTTCAAAAAGTAAATCAGAAAAGGACATTTCAAAATTGCTAAAAGAGTAGGTTTTAAATGTTCACACCTTGGGGAAAAAAAAAGAAATAGATGAGGTGATAGATATATTAGCGTGATGTTATCATTCTATAATATATACATGTATCAAAACATCATGATTGTACCCCATACACACATATATATACATATGTACATGTACATTTGTGTATACATAATTTTGTATTAAAAGCCGGGCGTGGTGGCGCATGCTTGTAATCCCAGTACTTGGGAGGCTGAGACAGGAGGATCCGGGTTCCTGGCCAGCCTCAGCTACTTAGTGAGGCCCTCCACAACTTAGTGAGACCCTGTTTCAAAATAAAGAATAAAAAATAGGACTGGGGGTGTAGCTCAGAGGTAGAATGCCCATGGGTTAATTCCCCGGTACAGCCAAAAAACCCAAATTCTATTAAATATAGAATGAAAACTTTAAAAAAGAAAGAAAAAAGGGCAAGGAGGAACTTTTTTGGAATTCAAATATATGATACTGGTTTAGGTAGTAGTGATTACATAGGTATATTCAATTACTGACCTTCAAACTGAACACTTATGATCTGTGGATTTTATTGTATGAATTATTTATTAGTTTTATTGGGCCAACATGGCCTCATTTCAAAAATAAAATTAAAACAGGGAAAACAAAATTCATTAGACCCTCTCCTTTAAATATAGGGATTCCAAGCGCCAGGTATGGTGGTGCACGCTTGTAATCCCAGTACTTTGGGAGGCGGAGACCAGAGGATCCGGGTTCGCGGCCAGCCTCAACTCTCTCTCTCTCTCTCTCTCTCTCCCTGTTTCTCTCTCTCTCTCTCTCTCTCTCTCTACTTAGTGAGGCCCTCCACAACTTCGTGAAACCCGGTTTCAAAATAAAGTATAAAAAATAG
>PVJS01011390.1:5467-22480 GCA_004027185.1 Glis glis | reverse complement strand
ATGCCTGCCTCTCTACCCTCACCTGTTCACTCTTCCTGGACCAATCCTGCTCCTCGGTGCTCTATAGACTGTCCGCTTCTGTACATGGAGTTCTCTGTGCTTCCTGGGAGGTTCCTGTCCCAACGCTTGCTCTTCAGTGACATGGCCATGCTTCCTTTCTACACAATGTCCTCCCTAAGTTATTCTCTCATCAACCTGTTTATTTCTATCCTAATGTTCCTCATCATCTATACCAATCTCATTTGCTTTTGTGCTTCATCACATATCATCAGACTCTTCCAATCATCGGAAAGTAAGCTATGTAAATTGGAGGGAGGCGTCTACTAGGATGGTGTTGTAGCTCAGGATCTAGTATACGGTAGGTGCTAAATAAATAGTTCTTTGTGAGCTAACATATATAATAGACCTTTAATAATCTCATAGCCCTGTTGCACTTGAAATAAATCCCTCAAGGGGCAGGAACCATGTCTTCATCACCTGTGTCTCTGATGTCAAAGTCAATGCCTGACATGTAAGAGAAGCCCATGAAATGTTTGTTTAATTAATGTTTGTTTGTTTAATTTAATTAATGTTCATTTACCTTTGTGTGTGTGTGTGTATGTGTGTGTGTATGTGTGTGTGTGTGTGTGTGTGTGTTACTAGGGATTAAACCCAAAGGCATTCTATCTCTATGCTACACCCCCAGCCCTATTTTATTTATTTTGAAACAGGGCTCACTAAGTTGCTGAGGCTGGCCTCGAATCTGTGACCCTTCTGTCTTACTTTCCCAAGTAATGAGATTACAGGCATGCACCACCACACCTGGCATGTGCTTAAATTTAAATTAAAGATGCCCTTGCCAAGAAATTCCCAAGAATACCTCATTTGGTAGAGAAATTCATTAGTCCCTAATGAATACACTGAATTAATCTAGTTTTAAATCTCAGGAATGGAGGGTGACAGGGACTTTTCTAGCCTGTGGATTAGATTTGGTTCCTGACTCAGGGGATTAAGAAATTCACCCTGCAGTGAACTCACCCAGGGATTCTTCTGCAGGGTGGGAAGTAGCACAACACTTAAACCATTTCAAAATGACCAACTTTGAAGGACTTTGGTGATTCACTTACAGTGTCTTGCATAAACATATTGAGATAATTAGTGATAGATCTGAGACAATGACAAGCGACCTAGATTCCTATTTTGTTACTTCTATAAAAATTTTAGAAAGCAATGAAGAGATATTAACTCTTGGTTCATACAACATTCTGGGGGAATCTCCTTAGATATCCGCCCCCCTCAAAATAGTCTATACTGAATGATTACATTACTATAAAATTCTAGAAAATCTAAACTTGTATATAGTAACAGGAAGCAGCATAGGGATTTCCTAGGAACTGGGGTGGAGGTAGAGATGAATTCCAAAGCACAAGTAACGTGGAAGTGATGGGACTGATCAGCATGATGATTTCAAAGGAATATACATGTAGAAACTCACCAATTAGTATGCTCTAAATATATGCAGTTTATTGTACATCATGATCCCTCTACAAAATTGTAATATGTAAAAAAAACAGGAAGTGTCCACTTGGCATTATTTTTCAAACTTTAAATATACTGTCAAATTAGTGGAATTTTTATTTTTATAATTACTGGGTATATGCCAATATCTGGGTGAAATGCATTCCTTCCTTCCCGTCACCTATTCATTCCTATCCTTTGCAACTGAGCTCAGACATCACTGTGCCCTACTCCTAGAAGGATATCAGAGACTATTATCATCCCCTGAGTCAGACAGCAGTAGCTTGCTTGGGTTGCACTCAAGAACCACTGGGGGAAGACTTCACAGTACTTCAATGATAATGGGCAAGTCTCTCCATAAGATCTATGAACATTACCCTTTCATTCCAGACCCTCACCAAATATAGTGATTCAGTCCCTTGCCCAGTCTCCAAACCTTCTCCCACTCAGGAAGCTGCAAGAATCCACGTGGCCCTTCCTTCCTATACCTGACTAGTAAGATAAGGCACACAGTCCAAGGTTTAGACAATTGGCTCTATCCATCCAGGACTGCAAATGTGTACAAATGGCTTAGAGGAGGGAGAGTTCAGAAGCTCAGGTAGGTAGCAGCATTAAGAAGCATTAATACTAGTGACATGCTCTGTCCCAACCAGCCCCGTCCTTTGGCACAGTTCAGACTATGGCTTCTCTTGCCAAATCTCCTTCTGTTCTTGTCTCCTTTATCAACCTTGTTTTCCTGGCTTCCTGATGATTCTAGAAGCAACCTGACATTGTTCCAATGAGTTCCTTTTCTGCTCAGGTTGCTTACAAATTTGAATCCTGGCGCATACAAAGGCAACCTGGCACAAAACACAGGACCGAGAAAAACAGAATAAATGAAGGAGGAGAAGGGGCCTAAGATCTTCAAGTACTCCTCATGAGTACTTGTTCCCACGGACTCCTGGGTTATAAAAGTGAATCTGATTCAATGATTCCGCCAAAGCCATAGAAGGATACCCTAGACCTACCGGAGTTACTCTTTCTCCTATCACAACTTTAGGAATGAATCCTCTAATTCAGGGTTCTCCCATAAATTCTAGCTAACATTAATAAGCTCTATCCAGTGCAAAGGCCAGGATAGCAATCTGATGGTCGGGTTTCAGAAACTCTAAAGACCAGAAGGGACTTTAGGAACTCCTATCATCTTCGCCTCCAAGTTAACATCTCTGTGGAGAAAAAAAGATATTTGTATTTCTTCACGTGAGAAATGTCTGCTTTTTTCTTTTGTTAATTTTTCTACTGAAGTGTTTGCCTATTTCTCATTGATTTGTCAGGGCTCATAATTTTAGGAGTGACTATAATGCAGTTGTTAAAAATATGGATTTTTCCTTCACACAAGCACAGTAGCAAATATAATTTCACTACATCTTATTTGTAAGGCTTTGGGCTAATCTTTTTTTTTCCAAGTTTTCAGCCCTACTAAATGGGGAAAAGAAAAGTCCCCATATCACCCAGGTATTGCAGGAATTCAGGGATATGATCCACCTTGAATACTTAGCATCGAACTTGACACAAGAAAGGTTTCATTAAATGTTATCTGCAAATATTAGCTTTTAAAATGTTATATTAGTTGAATTTTCTTTTTTTTTTTTAAGAAATGGGGATTGAACCCAGGGTCATTCTACCTCCAAGCTATACCCCCAGCCTTATTTTTTATTCTTTATTTTGAAACAGGTTCGCACTAAGTTGTGGAGGGCCTCACTAAGTAGCTGAGGCTGGCCGTGAACCTGCGAGCCTCCTGTCTCAGCCTCCCAAGTACTGGGATGACAAGTGTGTGCCAACATGCCTGGCAGTTGCATTTTCTTTTAATTCACATTGACATTGTAACCTAAATCTAAAGCTGGTATCAGAAAAATTTTTCTGCAAAGAGCTAGATAGGAATTAATTTCCAATTAATTACTAATCAATTAAATTAATATTTTAAGCTTTGTGGCCCAGACTATCTCTGCTACAATTATTCAACTCTGTTGTAGCATTAAAGCAATCATAGACCATATATGAACCAATGGGTGTGCTGTGTTCCAATAAAATCTCATTTGGACAAAAATTCTAACTCTATGTAATTTTTACATCACTAACTATTTTTGTCCTTTTATTTTTTCTCAACCATATAACAAAGGAAAAACAATCCTTATCTCATGCATCATATAAAAACTGGTGGCAGGTCACACGTGGCCCACACTGTGGACCTTTCCACAGTTTTCCAGCTTCTTACCTAGAAAAAGAGATGAGTCCTGTAAAGGAAGGTCCTTGTTTGAGAGGGCCTTCATTTCAAGTCCTCCACCAGAACATGCTGTTAAATGACATGCTGATAGACAATATGGTAAAACTTGATCAACAAAGCCAGGACTGCAACTTCGAGATTCTCAGAGGATGTCACAAATGCCACATCAAGTGCCAAGATTTTCTTTACACTGCATTTTTTAAACTTTCGATAAAAAGTCACCACAGCTATTCAAGTCGATTTCTACTTGGTTGTTAGAAAAATTCCTTCCACTTTCATTATATTAGAGGCATCTTGAAAGGAAATTAACAGTTTGTCACCTTAACAGTGTGAAATTATGCAGATGAAAACTGTAATTTTTAAAAGATAATGTCTTTTATTCATTTATATTCATAAGCATTTACTAGAAATATCTGTATTTGGAGGATTTTTTTGAAGAAAAATGCTTCACAAATCATAAAAATATCCCTAAATTAAAAGGATTTGCTTAACTATGCCTGCAGTTTTATTCCAAGATCTTATCCAGCTTCCAACCAGCAATGCCTTAATTACTTGTATAATGCACCAAACTATATATGCTTATAGCTTGGCATAAAACAAATGTCACCGTGAGGTTAAAAGCATGTTTTAGTTCCTCTATTTCTTAACTGTAATATATCACAACATGCTATAATAAAAGTAAAAATCTTATTCAAGTTTCCACTAAAATTGATATGCATTTAGTATCCATTGTATTTTCCTTGATCGTTATCCATACATATGTAAATTTTATAAACATCCTACACTTGAAATTAGATTCAGCACTTTTGATGCTTCCCATTTGTAATTACCCCCCACCTCCTTAAGAAACTAAAATAGGCTTAGGAGGCCAGTATTGCAATAAACTCTTCCACATCTGGTTATCAGAGCCATATTTCCTTATTTAAAAAAAATCACAAAATGCTGTTTCTATATGCCTGTTTTCTCCTTCTGTTATCCATTTAACAGTAGTTTCACATACAGCCAGGCATGTGCCAAACATAGGGCCAATAATAAAAAAATGACTTAATATAATTTGCTTCCTTGGCTTTTGGGAAAGCAGAAAGCATTGAAAACTGTTTTGTGTTTATTAGGGAGGCTCTTGTGGAGAGTGATTGGGTTTCATTACAAGGGGCCTGCAAACAGTTTTAGCACAAATGCCAATATACATTTTAGAATCCAGTACAATTTTAAGTATTTTCATTCAAATGGTTTTGCCGAATCTACAACTCAAATAAGAAGTATATTGTGTTTTAACACCACCAGCAGCTACTATACTATTTGTTGCATTGATCTCCTTGTGAATGCTTCAAACTTCTCTACTTTCATGAAATGTAATGGGGAAAATATATTCCCTGGAATCCCGAGGTATGATTAGTTACTAAGCAATCAGAAAAATCACAGCAAGGCATACTTCTGAAAGAAATTAAAAAGAGTAAAGATCACTTCTCTATTTGTGTTACATAGTGAACCACACAATGCTGCATCGATGGTACTATATGTATTAGCTAACCACCATGGGCTAGCTGGAAGCTCATACATCAATGAAAAGATCTTTGTCAATTGCTGTATGCCTCATTATCTCACTAAGATTTCTTGGCAACAATTAACAGTTACCCAATTCATAGAAATTGCCTTTATTATTTTTGAAGCAGCTACTTTCTTTGGCTTTAATGACTAAGAGAATAGAGACAGATGTCTCTGTTGCTAGGGAGACTGAATTTAAAAAAAAAAAACCTTTGAAATGAAGTAAATAAGCAACTACCATCTTTTTTTAAAAAAGGAGAATTCTGTTAGTTTTGAATTAACTATTTGTTTTAAAAACAAACCAGCAGTAGCTCCAATTTTTAAGGAAATACACTAGAATAGTTTATTAACGTTCTTCTCTGACTGTACTACATCATTTTAAAAAAGAAAGAAAGAAAAGAAAAATAGGCCCACCTGTGCACTCAGCATCCATTGAGGCTATTTATTCGAAACTGGTACTTTCTTTGTACTGGTACCTGCATTCAACAGGAATCACCTTTTTATATCATCTGTCAGTCCTCTATAACAGGAGACAAAGCAGCTCCGCCCTGAACCAGGCAAGCTTAGGCCTTGCAGACAAACCCTGCCTGCCAAGTTCTTAGATCCAAAGCCCGCTCCTCACCCAGCTTCCATCCAACCTGCCCAGCCCTCCTGACTCGGGGAAACAGTGGTCCAGGCCCAGGGCTGTTTGGCTACTGGACCTCATCAACCTCAGTGGTACTTCTTCTTTACCATCCTGCTCTCTGCTCATCCCTCCTCCTCCTTCTCTGTCTTGAATTTCTGATACATGGTATTTCACATAAGGCACTTGTGTTTTCATATATCTCACACATACACATCCCATTCTGGCCCCACCCCCACCCCACCCCGATCTCAGCAGGCTTTAAGAATGATCATACTGTTACAGGAAAGGGGAAAAAATAGTTTGAAAAGAAATTACGTGTATGAAAAAACAACTGCAATACGCCCAAATTCAAAGACCTCTGAATCTCCTTTGGAATCTATACAAAAGCATCCAAATATCTTTCTCATTCTCTTCTAATTAAACCATTACCAGACATCAACATTCAATTTAAATATAAACCAGAAGCCAGCACAGTGGTGCATGCCTGGCCTATAATCCCAGCACTTGGAAGGCTGAGAGAGGATACTCCCAGGCTTGAGGACAGTGCACAGTAATTTAGCGAGACCCTGTTTCAAAATAAAAAAAATAAGAAAGGACTGGGAGCGTAGCTCAGAGGTAGAGTGCCCCTGAGTTCAATTCCTAGTCACACACACACACACACACACACACACACACACACACGTACGTACGAATATCTATATATAGTCGTACGAATATATACATTTGTTCTTCTCTGAATATGTGTGTATTGAATAGGCATTTTTCTTGCTTATTTTACTTATATATTTGTACCAGATTTAAAAACAGAGCAAACTATTCTCTCGATTGGAAAATGTTATATGCTATCTCCATTATTTAAAATGACACATAGGATGTAAAACATGCAAAATAAAAGTCTCTTCCTGCTCTTATTTATGAAATGTTCAGAATTACAACTGTAATTTTTGGTTTCTATGGCCGAGGGACCCAAGCACTATTCATAATATTCTTTTGTGGTCAAAGTATATTTTGTGTTCCAAATGCTATAGTGAAGAACCTTACAAGAAATTTTCATTCGGAGACTTTCTGTACTTTTCATTAAGATTTTAATGTACTGGGATGAATTAGCATGGCAGAGAGACAAGTGTGAGAGTCACCCTAGACAAAGTGGGATCCAATAAAGTACAGCAACATTTGGGGTGAATGCAGTAACTTTGGGGTCCATGATACTGGACTCAAATCCCTCTTGGACCATTTACATGGGATGGGCTTCAAACCATCACTTGACTTTCCTGTTTCTTGGTTTCACTGCTGGTAAACTATAGATATTTATCACCTCATAAGTTTTCTGTGATGGTTCAAAAGTTTTAGAAATGAATATAAATATCTGGTTCCATGTCAGCAATGAAGGAAGCATTTGACAAGTGGCAGTGGTGATCCTCACCTTTATTATGGGGTACTTCTCAGTTTTCTGGAAATATTTGCTGGAAATAGAAACCCAAGTTTTAAAGTTTGCATGAGAGTGGGGGACACTCTGTTCTCCACAGCAGTTAAGACGGTATCAGAGACCTTCACACTAGATCCAACTGTGAACAGTTTCCATATATTGTTTTCACTTTGGATGACTTCATTGCTTCTTAAAATTGGATTAGCTTTACTAATCATGGCTTGGACATCCCAGCCTGGTTAACTATCTTGCTCTACTCTGAGCATGGCTGAATCCAGCTCTTAAGAGACACTGCTCCCTGGACAAAGGCTGCCTTCCTTTATTTGAGATCTACTCTTAAACCTTACTTCAACCATGATGATTTCCTGATGAACTCCAACTACCCTTGCAATGACTGCATACAGCAGAGATTCTCAGCTTTGCACCCCATGCACAGAAAATTTATTTAACAGATGTTTTTTGGGCACCTACTGTGTGCAAGGTACCATATTCCAGTAAATCGAAAGACAAACACTGAATAAGCCAGAGAAGCTCCTACCCACATTCAGTTCCCATATTTTATTTTATTTTATTTATTTATTTTTTTTTTTTGCGGTACCGGGGATTGAACCCAGGGGCATTCTACCTCCGAGCTACACCCTCGGCCCTATTTTTTATCCTTTACTGAAACCAGGTCTCACGAAGTTGCGGCGGCCTCACTAAGTAGCTGAGGCTGGCCGCGAACCCTGATCCTCCAGTCTCCGCCTCCCAAGTACTGGGATTACAAGCGTGCGCCACCACGCCCGGCTCCAGTTCCATATTTTAGTGGTAGACCTTAAGAAGCATAAACTAATAAAAAGAACTCATTTTAGTTAGTAACTTGGAGAGGGGAAACTACAACAAACTGATTTGACAGTAACCAGGGAGAGTGCTGAATGTCAGGGAAGTACACTGCACAACTCTAGAGTTGAAAGAAAAATGGCAAGAAGGAGTGGTGATATAAAGAATTAGGTAGAGTGCACTGCTATAGAAGGGAGCAGAGAGAGCAGAGACTGTAAAGAAGGAACACACTCGGCACGCTCAAACAGAAAGCAGAGGGGTTACCACAGCATGCGCACATGGGCAGTACCTGAGATGAAGTGGGGAAGCTAAACCCCAAGCCCAATTAATCACAATCCCTGAAGAAAGAGCCCAGGCACCATGTTTATTGATGGGAATGTGTGTCTTAAAGTTTACTAGATGATAGTTAAGTGCAGCTAGTATTGGAAGTCACTGATAAAGCACTTTAAAGCCCTTAATAAGGAGTTATGATTACTATGTTGTTGTGTTTTTGTTTTGTTTTGTTTTGTTTTGTTTTGCGGAACTGGGGATTGAACCCAGGAGCATTCTACCTCCGAGCTACACTCCCAGCCCTATTTTTTATTCTTTATTTTGAAACAGGGTCTCACTAAGTTGCGGAGGGCCTCACTAAGTAGCTGAGGCTGGCCATGAATCCGGATCCTCCTGTCTCAGCCTCCCAAGTACTGGAATTACAAGTGTGTGCCACCACACCCGGCTTATGTTTTTTTTTTAATTGAATGTTCCTTTAAGATTTATATGAGACTTTAGTGTCTCATCTCTCCATTTAAAGTTTGCTTTCCAGGCATTTTGATTGTTACGTCTTTGCAAAACACTAACTCAGAGAACCATGCATGCAATAGATGCACAATACAAGGCTTGGATTGTCTTCTGTATGCTGAAATCTGCTTAAGAGTGCACTGGAGAAATAGACTTATGCTCCCAGGCATGTTCCCAATTACATTTAAAAAAGTAAACAGACAGGTGCGCACAAACACCAGCACTTAGCAGCTGGCTCCCATGCAGATCCTTGAGGGAAATGAAGATATTGGTGAGGCTCGTGCCAAAGTATTTGCGAAGGAGACAAATGAAGGTCTTTTTGACTTTTGCTTTTGAAGATGAACAACACTTGGACCTTTGGGGGTTTTGAGGAAGAGGGTCAACACTCCCAAATTCTAATAAACCTTGACCAAGATATTCATTTTCATGAAAATGAATGTACTTTTCTAAGTGGAAAAAACATGTTTTCAAATTTTGAAAGTCAGAAATCAGAGGAGGAGCCGAAAGGGCTGGCTGATGAAGGTCACACAGAAAGCGACAGGGAGAACATGAGCAAAGGGTTGTGGTGTCTGAAAATGAGTGTTGGCACGTGCAGCATCCCAGCCTCCTTCCAGGATTGTTTGAGGGTGGTCTAGCTGTGACATCTGTCACCACAATGGCAGCCAGGGTTGGTTTCGATATATTTCAGCTTCACACGCTCAGTTGATGAGAAGGCCCTTCCCAACTGGAATAGAATCACTACTCTTCAGTTGTGGGTGACAGGAACTGCCAGGAGTCTAGGGAAGCTTCCCCCAGGTAACACGTGTTAGGGAAGAATCTATGCTCTTGCCTGTTTCTTCCTGAAATTCTCAGAGTAAGATAAAAATGAGAGAGAGAGAGAGAGAGAGAGAGAGAGGGGAGCAGACTCCATTCAGAAGTCTGCCTACCTGGACTGCTCAAAACTGTGACCTGTAGGAATGGCCAATCTTAATCACAGTTCTAAAATCATAGAATACTTACATATGCTTTGGTATTCTGACTCTACTTAGTTATGATAGGGTTTTTTAATTTGAACCTAGGTTTGAATCCTGTATCTGCCACTTACTATCTCTGTGACCTATGCAGACCTCTAGAATGCCAGCTCCCTACGGATAGGGTTTCAGGTTTTCAATGACGTATCCTTATGAAAATGCCTATTGTGAAGGCATCGGCCCTCATGTGCACATCTTTAAAATGGGAATGATCATAGCATCTGCATCATCAATTTTTGAAAGTATAATAAATGAAACAATGCACATAAAGCACTTTGCAAGTTGCATGGTTAACAATACACACTTGATAATGATTAGAGGAAGCACCAGCGTGAAGATAAACCTTTGTAGCAGAATATTAATAAGATAACCTCCTAATTATCTATAAATATTTTAACAATAGAAGTGTAATGTTTCAAGCTGCCAAACAATCATGTTGAGTCTCTGATGCCCAAATACAGGCTCCAGACATCAAACTAAGGACTCTATTTCTAATAGCAGCAGGAAATTGTATCCAGATTTTTGATTCACCTATTTCAGCATCTTTGCTTGGAAAACTCCTCCCTTTTCATTTTGAGCTCAGTCTAGGAGAGACTAAAATCACCATGGTGACAAGGGCCCCCTCTTCAGAGGATATTCAAATTTATGTTGAGCTTTTCTTGAATGCTGCTGTGTCTTGCCTTTTAATTGTCTCTTGAAGTCACTCCCAGGTCAGGGGAATTTCTTTATCACTTAAGGTCACCTTCAGGGATACAAAAGAGCAATTGGGAGTTCATTTTGGAGATCTGGAATTGATACATTTGATAATAAGTAAATCTATCCATATTGAAGTTGGGCAAATGTTACTAGGGCCCTTATGTTAAAGAAATTGTAGATGATTTGACTAACCCCCTCGAGCAGTAAAAATGTATGTGTAACCTTTCTTTTGTTCCTGTAGAATCTGATCAAGGCATTCATTGAATGAGTGTCACTTTTCAGGAAGTTGCCAGACATCATGGCAGGCTGGGTTCTGATACTGACACGATGGGCCAAGAATTTGGACTCTCTTACTTTATAGTAAACATAATGCTACCTTGAGTTTACTGTGAAGTAATTCGTTTTACTGCTGCATTCTGCTTAATCAGGAGATGGGACCAGAGGAAAGTCAGGTAAGAATGGTCAATTAACACATATTTTAGAGAGAATGGGAGGCGGCATAGCTTCCAAGGGGTTGTTGTGGAAATTAAAAGGGCTAAGAAGCCGGGCGTGGTGGCGCACGCTTGTAATCCCAGTACTTTGGGAGGCGGAGACCGGAGGATCCGGGTTCGCGGCCAGCCTCAGCTCTCGCTCTCTCTCTCTCTCTCTCTCCTTAGTGAGGCCCTCCGCAACCTCGTGAGACCTGGTTTCAAAATAAAGCATAAAAAATAGGGCCGGGGGCGTAGTGCGGAGGTAGAACGCCTCTGCGTTCAATCCCCAGTACCGCAAAAAAAAAAAAAAAAAAAAAAAAAGGGCTAGGTATATTCATTCAGTCCCTAGTAGAGCTGGTCTATGGTATTATGTGATCTCCACATGCCAGATTTCATTAATTCCAGGTGCATTGTCATTGATCTTATTGTCCTTGTTGAATATCAACCTTTGGTCTAAAAGATATCTGCATCGTGGGAAAAATCTCCACCTGATTGGTATACAGAAAGAACTAAAGTGATTCTGCAAAGCCACCCCATAACCCAGGGTGTACGAGCTTTTTGAAGCCGAATCTTGGATATTGTACAAATGTACCTTCAAGGTATCTCTTTTTATGGGCAGAAGGGTTTTGTTTGACAAGCTAGTCAAACCTCATCCCTGTGCAAGAAACTTGAGAAAGTATGGTATAGAATCTTGCATTTCAACATTATTTATAACTTTCCCCTTCCTCACCCCCCAAAGAATAAAAATTTAAAAAGTCACTAACATTTCTTCTATCTCAATGAGGAAGCCACACAGAAAACAGAATTATCCTATCAATGACTAATTTCACATGTCCAAATGTAAACGGAGCTTCAGTGAGGGATTTCTCTAAAGAGGAAGCTCTGGGGCTAGAATAAAGCCCTCAGGTGACTTCTGAAAGAATCTCATGGGACATACTTAACATTGAAGGAACAAACGCAGACACACACGCATACAAACACACACACACAGAATACAGAATTCTGTCTTATGAATCATCCTGCTACGTGAGCAGCAATGTCACCAGGTGGAAGCACGGTCCCTTTGCTCTCAGATGCCCTGCTGATGCGGTTTTCTACCCCAAGGCTGTGGCACTCCAGGAAGACTCCTGATGATTAAGACTGATTTGCTCCTTCAAGGAAACTCAGTGGTGGGTAACATTGCCTCTCCCACAGCCCCTAATACTTTTCCCAGGGGGGACATCTTCCAATGTTTGGGGCCTCTTGAATCGATTTAATATCTCAATTTGTGCTGCCAACATTTTATCTAACAGTGGTGGGTCTCCAAAACACTTCCACAGTGACACTGCTGACCTCACTTGAGTTCACACATCTATTACATTTAGAATTAATTCACTTTTTTCTCTTCCTGCCAATCCCGTCAAAGTTCCTAGACGGAATCACACAGATACAAAATGAATTCTGGGAAGGCCCCTCAGTGGGCAGAATTTACTCATTCCTTCAGAAAATATTTACTGAGCATTTTTATTGTCCCAAGAAGTTGGTTAGGCACCGGGAAACTACTAATAAGGAAGTTAGCCTTGATGGCCAGCCTCCCTGGGCTTAGATTCATATGGTGGAACACCTGAATAAAACTGGCTAGTCCATACAAATCTCTTACTTGAATTTAAATCATAAAAAGATGTGGCCATGATACACCTTGCCTGAACACAATGATTTAGAGAGAACTCCTGTAATATGTGTGCAGACCTGCTCTGCCTCGTGGCACCATGTTCTCACCGTTTCTCTGGTGAAATGTGAAGAAAGGGAGCCTTACTAACCTTACCTTCTACTCATTCTCTATGTAAACCTTCCATTTCGGTCACAGTGGTGACTCCCTGGAGTCTGCTTGCATCATTTGTTTTTCTGCTTTGTTTATGTTTTTGTTTTGGTTTGCCAGCTTCATGGAGTGCTGTATTTCCTAACTGCATTTCCAGCATTATCCTTACAATGGCCATCGCCTGATATCATTAGCATTATTACTTATTGTCTTTATTTAATTTGACACATTTTATTTAACACATTATTTTAAAAGCCATTTGTGAAACAGAATTCAAGATTTTAAAATAACAGTACCATTTGCGAGCTGGGCGTGGTGGCGCATGCTTGTAATCCCAGTACTTGGGAGGCAGAGACCGGAGGATCCCGGTTCACGGCCAGCCTCAGCTACTTAGTGAGGCCTCCGCAATTTCGTGAGACCCGGTTTCAAAATAAAGTATAAAACAATAGGGCCGGGGGTGTAGCTCGGAGGTAGAATGCCCCTGGGTTCAATCCCTGGTTCGGCAAAAAAAAAAAATAATAATAATAGTACCATTTGCTATGAATAGACGCAACTATAAATTGTTTATATTTCCTAATTTAAAACTAAATATTATTGGTGAATGAAAGTTCTGTCTGAGCCTACTATCATATCTTAAAGATAAAAAGATTAGCACATCTAAGGAGTTATTAAAGTCATAGTACAATAGTTCTGCCTTACCTACAGGGTGTACCATTTAAGACTACCAGTGGATACCTAAAACCTCAGATAGAAAGAGCTTTATGTATACTATATTTTTCTTATGCATACATATGTACAATAAATTTAATTTATAAATGAGATAGAAATAACAATAATTAATAAGATAGAACAATTATAATAATAAACAGTACTTGAACATAAGCACTATAGGACTATGACAGTCAATCTGATAGTGGAGATGGCTACTACGCAACTAAAGGGGATAGCATATACAGCGTGTGTATACTGTACTAAGAGATGACTTATGGTCCAGGTGGAATAGAATGAGCCAAAGAGAAATCACCACTCTACTCATAACAGTGTGCAATTTAAAATGCATGGACTTTTCTTTCTGGAATTTTCTATTTAATACTTTTGGACAACAGTTGCGTGCAGATAACTGGAACCATTGAAAGCAAAACCTCAGATAAGGGGTCACTATTATACTCACAACCTGAGAGATGCTCCTTGAATTAAGGGATGTATGAGAAGAAATTGGAAAGAGAATACATCTGCACTGTTCTGTACCTGTGTCTCAGGGTTCTATTAATTCTTTAAATGTCCTCCTGTACCACTGGTGACATGCAGTTTGCTCTTTTGGTAACAATGCTAAGGTAGTTGGCAATCCTTGCCAAGCCGTGTAACACCATTTTGATAGAAGAAACTGAAACTTTTTGGGTGACCAATACATGACATTTTCACCTGGCATAAGAACTCAAGAAGCAGGAGGAAGAAGAGAAGAGTGGAATTTGAATCCTTCAATCCTTCTGCTATCATTCATTAGCTGTGTGGCCTTGGGGAGACTGCTTAATATCTCTGAGTTTCACTTTCCTTATCTGCAAAATGAGATAGTCTCAATTCCTGCCTAACAATGCAGCAAATGTCTTGAAGTTATTGCAGGAGTCCTACAGAGCAGTAGGCATGTAACAGGCCCTCAGTAAGCAGTCATTGTGCTGCAGTGTGCCTATCAAATCCCTCCTATTTACAGATCATTCTGAGCCATCCATTGTCTCTGAGGTGCTTCCTTTTGTGTTAAGCCCACAATGATAAGCACACGGATAACATTCTTCTCTGAATTTCACACCACTTTACTTTTTACAGAACCAACTTGATCTTCCAGTGTAATTGAACCTTTCAGAAAGCAAGAAAGACTTACAGACTTCTTTTTATAAACCACCTATTTAACATACTACATACTCTTAAGAGAAACAGAAAGAACACTAAGAAGATTGATTTTTTTAAATTAATTCTTCTTTTTTTTTTGCGGTACCGGGGATTGAATGCAGGGGCGTTCAACCTCCGCGCTACACCCCCGGCCCTATTTTTTTATACTTTATTTTGAAACCGGGTCTCACGAAGTTGCAGAGGGCCTCACTAAAGAGAGAGACAGGGAGAGAGAGAGCGAGAGAGCCGAGGCTGGCCGTGAACCCGGATCCTCCGGTCTCCGCCTCCCAAAGTACTGGGATTACAAGTGTGCGCCACCATACCCGGCATCAAATTAATTCTTATATGAAAAGAGAAGGGTTATGTCAGCAGCACTTGGGAATCTGAATTCTGATACAAGCAAAAATGGAAAAATATAGTGCTTTTGGTTTTCTTAAGATGGTCCCCTCTTCCTTTTGACTGTCCATAGTACCGGTATGAATAGCGCCATCATCTGCCAGCAGACATTAATACTTCCACTTAAACTTAAGATATTTAAGTGGGTAAGAATGAGATGACTCAACATCCGAGATAAGCTTGACCAAAAGATTGTCACTTTCTGATATCTGTTTAGTTGTCTTCTCCTTTATTTTCTAATTATAATAGCGACAAAGATATGATTGAAAGTAGGAAAAATACATGAAAAACTGCAAATAATCTAATACCTCTCTTCCCAGAAATAACCACTATTAATAATTCCTGGTTTGTCCTTCTCAGGTCTTGTTTTAATGCTCTTTTGGTACATTTTTAGAATAAGCATGCTTGTCAGTAAGATTATCACAGCTATGCATAATTAAAAAAAAATTAAAAATAGCCGGGTGTGGTGGCACACACTTGTAATACCAGTACTTGGGAGGCTGAGACCGGAGGATCCGGGTTCGTGGCCAGCCTCAGCTACTTAGTGAGGCCCTCCGCAACTTAGTGAATAAAAAGAATAAAGAATAAAAAATAAGGCTGGGGGTGTAGCCTGCAGGTAGAATACCCCTGGGTTAAAAAATTAAAAATAAAAAAATTAAAAATAATATTAAAGGTATTTCTATATACATATATAAATATAGAAATAGATATAGATATTCTTTGAGAAGATAAAATTTTCAGGGATACACTATACTTCAACATTTGATGTCATTAAAAGTCAAATATTTATTAGAAGACGTTTAGATTGTTTTCAAAATGCTTCTATTTAAATAATTCTTGGGGTAACATCCTTCAAGATATAACATTCTATTCAATGCTGATTCTTCTCTTAGCATAAAGTGTTAAATATATAATAACAGGTTCAAAATTTATAAGTCTTACAAGATCCGTATCATTTTTCACTACTATAAGTAGTGACTGGTAATCCCTATGACTGCATCTTTACCAACAACAAAGACAATGTTTTTTGTTTTGTTTTTATTTGTTTTGTTTTTGTTTTTGGTAGTGGTACTAGGGATTGAACACCCCAGGGTTCATTGCCTAGTGATGTTCACCCAGCTCTTTTTAAAACAAAATTTTCTTTTAAAAGGGTTTTGCTAGGTTGCTGAGAGTCTTGCTAAGTTGCTGAGGCTGGTTTTGAACCCATGATCCTCGTGTCTCAACCTCCCAAGTACTGAAATTACAGGTATCCACCACCACGCCCAGCTAAAGAAAATATTTTATTTTATTATTTTTTTGCGGTACCAGGGATTGAACGCAGGGGCATTCTACCTCCGCGCTACGCCCCCGGCCCTATTTTTTATACTTTATTTTGAAACCGGGTCTCACGAAGTTGCAGAGGGCCTCACTAAGGAGAGAGAGAGAGAAAGAGAGAGAGAGAGAGACAGGGAGAGAGAGAGCGAGAGAGCTGAGGCTGGCCGCGAACCCGGATCCTCCGGTCTCCGCCTCCCAAAGTACTGGGATTACAAGCATGCGCCACCACGCCCGGCTTTAAAGAAAATATTTTAAAAAAATACCTTTGATAACTTACCTAGCAGGGTGTGGGAGGCTGGGCTCGGTCGAGCCAGCCAAGATGGCGCCGTGGCGGGCTGCCAAGTCTCGTGACCCGCGCTTGTTTACCAGACCTAGCACATGCGCAGTTGAGAAGCGCACGCGTTTGGTGCATGCTCATTGCGTGCTTGATGCTGGAGAGCCTATGAGAGGAGGCCTGGCCTGCGTGTATGTGGCGTGAGAGAGGTGTGATTGG
>PVJS01011389.1:22659-45948 GCA_004027185.1 Glis glis | reverse complement strand
CATCTGCTCTCGCCTGAGATCGTCAGCCGCCGGCTCCGCCTTTCTCCGAAGAGCTCGATCTTCTCGGCCTCCTGCTCTTGGAACTGAAACTCCACCATCGTTTCTCCGAAGAAGCTTCCTGATCTTCACATCTTGGACTGGGACTGAATTAGTGGTTGCTCCAATCCTGAGACTCCAGCTCTTAGACCGTTCGACCAGCTACTGGTTCCTCTGACCCTCCACGTGCAGTCGGAACCTGGGACTACATTGCTGCAAACTGTAAGCCATCTGATAAATCCTTTTTTTTAAAATATACTCATTCTGTGTATTCTGTTAATCTAGAGAACCCTGTCCAATACAGCCCTACACCCCTGAACCCGGAGGGAAGCCACCTCTGCCTCTGCGGCCGCTTCCTCCCCCTCCTCAATTCCATTTCACGGAGGAGGACCTGAGCTTCATTCTCTATGGGCCCCTCCCAGCCTGGAGCCCCCAGCCAGCCTGCACTATGCAATTTGGGGCCTTCTGGTGTCCACACACAGTTCTAAATCCAGTCGTCTTCCTCAAACTCTGGATGAAGACTCCCTCCAACTTCCAGAAGGTCTCTGTCGCATGTAGACAGTCGCATGAAGTGCCACACTTAGCTATGTTCTGCAGTAGCTTCATTGACAAAGGAATCAGGTTGGGCCCTTTAAGGTAAAGTGGTCAACCCCAGTGAAGTCAAGACCCACTGAGACAATTCTCTGATATGAGAGGTCTTTAAAGATGGTCACTTGAGCCACTTTATAGATGGCAAAGGCACAGGGAATTGGATGTCCTATGTCAACTGTGGCCGCTTCCCCAAGGAGCAGAATCCGGTTGCCTTTCAGTATCAAGGACAGATATTTTATGAGCACTGCGAGGAAATCCACTGGAACCCAGAGCTCCTGGTGTGGTACAGTCACTGCTGTGAGAACTTTCTGGACCTTCCCATGAGCCTTCATGTCACTGAGCAGGGCAACCAGCAGTCTGGACCCTCTGAAGGATCTTGCTAAGCGTTACCATATGCTGGCCTCAAACCTGGGATCCTCCTGTCTCAGCCTCCCAAGTACTGGGATTGCAGGCATGCGCCATGGCACCCAGCTAATGATGTATTGTTGAGACTAGAATGCAGTTATCTGAGATCGCAATTATAACAAGCCACAGGGTGAGGGTTTATGATGGAGAAAAAACCAGCACCCAGTGACCTGTGCTCGGGTTCTGAACCAAGCAACACTGGACGCTGACAGCAGTGTTAAGTGACCTGTGACTGGGACACGTGTGGAAGGCAACTTGTAAACAATGTAATTTGTTGGGAAGACTTGGAGACAAATCCATTTGTTTTCTGTCAATATTCGTTGTTTTTGTTCTGGGGACTGAACCTTGGCCTTGTTCAGGCCAGGCAAGTGCTCTGCCACTGGGCTACATCCCAGCCAATAGGAATGGTTTTTTATTTGATAAAAAAGAGATATAAAAATTCCTCTTTTCTCTCAAAAGAAAAAAATAAAACAAGGAGCTCATCAGATTGGCAAACATTTTAAATTTGGCAGTTACAACCATTGGCCAGGTATGAAGGAGGAAAACACAGAGATGTTTTCATACCCACTAGTAAGAATGCACAATGGAAGGCCAGGCGTGGTGGCGCACGCTTGTAATCCCAGTCCTTGGGAGGCAGATACTGGAGGATCTGGGTTCGCGGCCAGCCTCAGCTACTTAGTGAGGCCCTCCGCAACTTCGTGAGACTTGGTTTCAAAATAAAGTATAAAAAATAGGGCCGGGGTGTAGCTCGGAGGTAGAACACCCCTGGGTTCAATCCCCGGTACCGCAAAAAAAAAAAAAAAAGAATGCACAATGGTACGTAATCTTGTGGTAATTCAGGACTATTTAAAATAGTCTAGGACTCTTGGACATATAGCTTAGCAAGTGTGATTTCTTGGTAGAATCTCTTGCTTACACGTACAAGAGTTTGAACGATACATGTTCAAGAATGTCTTACTGATTATAGAGGAAAATGAAAAACAAGCTAAATATCATTAATGGGAGAATGGATAGAGTGTACCAGTTATATAGCAGCACAGACCAGATAAAATACATTAATTAGAGTTACATGTGCAACCTCAAAACAACGTTGAAGGAAGCAACCAAGACTGCAGACAGCAGGCACAGGCGTGGTTTTAAATCTGCAGACACTATCAGATAACATTACCGAAACCCATGTTGCGAAGTACATCATGTCGGCAGGAGTGATGACCCCCCATGGACCACAGGGGCCCCCTCTAGGATGGAGGTGCAGTGGTCACAGAGGGCACATTGTCAAGATTTGACAAAGATGGCGAGCACACGGGCAGTTGTCCATTAATCTCTATTCCTTCTGGAATACTTGAAATAGTGCCTAATTTTAAAAAGTGGATTTTCCTAAGAGAACTACAAGGCCTCTGGTGGGACTATTTTCCTGTGGCTGGGAGCATCTGTCGCTGCCCATGTCCAGTCCCTAGAATTCATACGGGCACCTCAGACCCACACAGACACACCAGCCCCTGAGAAGCTGACCCCTGTGTCTTCATAAGATACCAGCCTTCTTACTGCCACAGCCACAATGGATAAGGAGGCAGGATGATACAACTTCTCCTCTAAAAATAGAAGGAAATGTTGCTGTTTATGAAACAGTCCAAACACAATGAATATTTATAGGTCATGAGCTGCCAGAGCGTTCTGATTAATAACAGAGAGGGATACGGAAACTGGTAACCTTTTATGATAAATTATAGGCTGTGCATCAGTGGTCTGGGGGCTGGCAGTGGGCAGGGCATCATCCCGGCCCCCTCCTTTGGACAGATGTGGTATCAAGGATGGCAGACTCAGGGAGATGTGAAAACGGGGTGCAGCCACCTGAACCCTGTCATGGATGGGGCGAGTGTGGGAACTTGCAAACCAAAGCTCTGCTTTGGACGGCTGTCCACTGGAGCAGTGGACGGATTTGGGGGATGTTGGCTTGAGACAAAGATGCAGCCAAGTGAAGAAATGTGCAATTAAACCACTTCAGCCTTGATGGCGTAGCATTCCGCGCAGGCAGCCCCTTCTCTCTGCATCCTGCCTGTCTTCGGCAGAAGAGAGCCCGCATCAGACCCGGTGTCGAAGACTGGGAAATAAATGGGCTGTTGTTGATATGCATGTTTTAACCCCTGTGAACAGTAATGAGAGTTTTGTGTGCGTATTGATTGCCAAAGAGGCCTAAAGTTTAAGGCATTAATTCTGGGTTCCAAGATGTTTGTTGATTCCTCTCAGGCCCTCAGTCCTCATCAGCACTCGGTATTTTGAACTCCTCTTCTCTGCATATTTTAAAAGAAGAAATTTAGGGGCTTATCTGATCTGATCTTATGTCTCCGAAGCCCGCGTCATTTAATGGGTACGTCGATAGACATCCATATTTAGGCTGAGATGAATGGGCACCGCCGCGCGTTTGCCTTGGCAGCCGGGCTAGGTATCAATCAGGAAGATGACTCTCACAGACACATCAGCCATTTGCCATGTCGGTCCCCCCACCCCCACCTGATATGGCTGAAGACACTTCCGATATATCAATAATGATCTGTGTCCAAAAACTTCTCAGGGGATCCCTTGAGCTAGGAGGGAGATGTATTTACTCACGCCCGTATTACAGTCTCGCTGCCTCTGCAGTGCAGAACCCCTTAGGTGACCTCCCAAGCTTTCTGAAATATGGATGAATTTAGCTCACATCTAGAGATGTCACTGGCTGGAGCAGCGCTGGTGACAACTGAGCCAAGATGCTGGGGAGCCAGGCGGCATCTGGAGGGAGCTGTCCTCCAGACACACTGTGAAGAGGCTCCCTGGGAACCCACTGCCTGCTCTGCCCTGCTCTTCTCATCTCTTCTGATCTCTTCTCTTCTCTTCTCTCTCTCTCTTTCTCTCTCTCTCTCTCTCTCTCTCTCTCTCTCTCTCTTCTTCTTTCTTTCTTTCATTTGTTTTTTGTTTCATGGTACTTGGGTACTGGCTACCCAGAGGCACTCTACCATTGAGCTATACCCCATCTCTTTTTATTTTTTATTTTGAGACAGGGACTCCCTAAATTGCCCAGGTTGGCCTTGAACTTTCAATCCTCCTTCCCAGTCTCCAGAGTACCTGGGATTAAAGGTGTGAGTCATCTTGCCATGCTCCACTGCCCCACCTGCAAAGTGCCCCTGCCACTCCCGGCCCAGCCCATTGTCACAGCTCTCTGGCTTACAGCTACTTTCCCTTTCAAACGCCGCCTGGCAGATCCTCCAGATGCTGTGGTCTACAGGGCTCAAGTTCAATTCCTTGAGGTTGACCAGAATCCCACAGAGACCCTATTCCTGCTGCTGCACCAATCCTGCAGTCCCACCGAGCTGGCCAGGAGGCAGGTCCTGCTCCACCTCCCATCCTGGTGACCTTGGAGAGTTAGGAACCCGCTCAAAGGCTCGGTTTCTTTACGTCCCCAAATGAGGACCTAACCCACTCGGGGCCTGGGGAGAATGGATTTGACAAGTGAGGAGAAGGCTCTGTGTGTCTCCAGGCGAAAGCCCCGTGAATGGCAAATGCTCCTGCTCTGCTGGGTTCCCCTTCCAGCGCCATCACAGAACCGAGGTGTGGAGAGGAAGGTGGCCACGAAGAAGAGCAGGGTAGAATTTAGTGCAAGTTTCATGGATCCTACAGAACCGGTGACGGTGGTGTGGTTGGTGGCGATTCCTTCTCTCAGAGGGACTGCTCACGGCAGGCATGGTGTGGCCAGATTAAGTGGATGAAACTCAACGTACCCGCTCAGATCTGAGTTTCGGATAAGCAACAAATACTTAAAACTTTCAATATAATTACAGTGAAAAATTATTGTCTGGAATTCAAATTTCCCTAATCCTGGGAGGGAGGGAGAGAGGGAGGCAGGGAAACGTCACAATTCTCGCTACACAGGGGAGAGATGTGAAGATCCAAAAAGTGCCTGGAAATACAAGGACCAGGGGGGCCAGGTCATCGGTCCCCTGTCCCTGGGGGTGGCCACCTGACTTTGGGGAGAGATGTGACCCCTAGGGAGAGGGTTGCCGGAGTCCTCAGCTCACAGCACATATGTAAGTCCAGCAGAGGCCACAGGGCTACACTCATGAATGGGCCCAGAGCTCCTGGAAGGTAGCTCTTCCACATTCTCAGGTAAGGGGTCTTTTGTTTGTTTTTTTAAGCCTTCATAAAAAACAAACAGAGCAACTAAAACTTTGTTCTAAACTTATATTTGTGGGGTAATTAGAGGAGGAAAAAAGTTTGGTCTCCTACTGAGGAAAATATCTGAACTACTAATTAATATTAATATTAACTACTATTTAATATTCCAGTTAATATTGGAATAGATGCTCCTGTCCCCAAGGACAGCGGTGTCATATGTGGTGCAGACGCACCTACATCCTCCCATGGGGTGGGAAGGAGCGGGGAGGGGAGCAGAAGACCAGAGGAAAATCTGACTTACATCTTAAAGGAATTTTACCATTTGGGGTGTTTTATAAACAAAAATACATGAGCTAAAAAGGTGACTCACTCACTCTTAACCCCTTGGGAAAGTGCTGGACTAGGGGGACTAGAATGTGGAGTGCCATCCTGAAGTGGTCACAGACCCTCTCCTCTGGAGAACAGCCTTAGGCTGATCAGCAAGCTACAGCCACAGACCAAGTCCACCCACTGTACATTGGGTATACATTGGGGGTTGGGGGGGGCTTTTACTTTTTTTCTAAATGGTTGAAAAGATCCAAAGAAGAACAATATTCTGTGATACCAAAAAATTATATGAAATTCAAGTTTCAGTGCCCAGAACGAGCCTGAACATTCACAGGTACTCGTGGGTCCTGGCTGAACTGAGCACTTGCAGGTGAGACTGCACAGCCTGCAGAGAGGGCTGAAAATGTGCTCCGGGGATCTGATCTGGTCCTTTACAGGAAATGCATTTGCCAACAGGAAAAGGGAATTGCAACACATGGTAGCAGGTGCTGGGAAGGGGCCTGAATAATACTGCAGAAAGTGAGGTGCTGCAGGAGGAGGCTGGGAACAGCTTGATGGAGGAGCACGTTGGGGAGGAGGGGGAAGAGGGTGGGAGGAGGTCACCTGAAGAGATACACCCTGGCAGCTCACCTGGCACACAATGTCTCCTTACGCCACACTTCGTGACTTGGGAAAGAAAGCCTCTTTCCTACTGGTCAAGTATGTTAATGATGGGCCAAACTCTGGGAAGGGGACAAGTGTGCAGCTTATTATAATGAGACCTTTCGCCGGGCGTGGTGGCGCACGCTTGTTATCCCAGTACTTTGGGAGGCGGAGACCGGAGGATCCAGGTTCGCGGCGAGCCTCAGCTCTCTCTCTCTCTCTCTCTCTCTCTCTCTCTCTCTCTCTCTACTTAGTGAGGCCCTCCGCAACTTCATGAGACCCGGTTTCAAAATAAAGTATGAAAAATAGGGCCGGGGGTGTAGCGTGGAGGTAGAATGCCCCTGGGTTCAATCCCCGGTACTGCAAAAAAAAAAAAAATGAGACCTTTCTAATTTAAATTATCCATCGTGAAGTTCAGACTTCATTCTGCAAAAGCCCTCGTACCAACATCACCGCTTCTCCTTCCTGCGTCTTTAGTCTCTTTACTAGATTCTTCTTTGAATGAATTTGGGGGGAAGATATGCTGGGCACCAAATCCCCTCCAGTTCACCTCTCTACCGCGTCCTCCTGAAGTCTCCTGTGTTGTGGGTGCCGTCTATACTCCCCAACCCGCTTTACCAGCAGTTGGTTCTGCCTGTTTTTTCACCTTGCTGACCAATGATCTCCCAGGTCTTACAACCCCATCCTCCAAGACCTGAGGCTGCACCCACCCCTCCAGCCTCTCCTCCCTCCAGCACCACTGGGTCCCACAGCTTCCAGGCACCATCTCTGTCTGCCCTTCTTCCTGCATCTCTAGCTTCATCTTCTGCCACAACTGTGTCCCCCATCTTTCTCCTTCAAATATAGAAATGTCTCAGGACCCACTTAGTTCTCACCCTATTTTCTCTCCCTCGGTGACCTTACCTCTGCTGTTGGCTTGAAGTACCAGCAGTATGGTTAGGATCTTCTTAAGAGAAAGTCAGTTCATTAGAAAGCCTTTTTCCTATGTTCAGATTTGGTTTTTCTGAAGTCCCCCTAGAGGAAATAAGATCAATGCCCTACCCTGAAAACCTTCAATCACTCTCCTTTGTGAATATCAACACTCTCACCTCCCTCCCATGTGTGGGCTCTCTGTTCTTTCCCCCAGGGGGTTAGATTATCTTCATATCTTCATTTTGGCAACAAACTAAGGTCCCACAGTAAATGTCCAACACATGCTCTGGACTCAAGAAAGGCTCTTGATGACAAGGTACATGGTGCTTAATTAGAAAACATAATGACTTATATATCCAAACTTGAATAGGACTTCCATAATTGCCCTTTGTCTCATTAAAGCCTCAAGATATTTTGATAATATGAAAAGCAATCTCACCATGATGAGATAGAATAGAAGACATAAAAATTTTAGGTAGAAAGGAGACAATTGGGAAGGAAAATATAGTTTTAAAATCTTGGAAAGTTCGTGATCTCTAACTCCACCCTATAGGGTGTGTTCTGCCTTAGGCAGAAGCCTCAAAGCGTCCACACCCTTAATCACAATGGCCCCTCTCCCCACCTGAGATTCCTGAGATGCTTAGTGTAAACAAAGGGTCCATGAGGAGGACAAAGGGCAGACACCAGCCAGACACCATCCATCCTTGCCAGGGAAATTGAAGATTAAGAGAAAGTCCAGACCTCCACTGTGCGACCCACATACCCCCTCATGGGGGCTCTATAAAAGAACTGAGAAAGCCACAAAGGCTCTATTGCCTGCTCAGACTGTCACTCTCTTGAATGGACATTCTGTCTTCCCCCCCTTGAGATGACCCGCGCCTCTCCTGAACCTGTATCCCCACCTCTCTTGAGTTAAACCTTTGCCTTTTCTCTGACTGGCACATGCTGAAATTCTTTTCACCATGGAAGCCAAGAACCCACAGAATTATCGTGTCTTCCCCTGACACCACACTTAAGATGGCGGGCGCCGGGCACACTTCTGCTGTTCACCTCCCAGCGCTGCTGCTTACGGCTGTGGGTCTGGAATGGTGCCTTCACGTGTCTGAGCTTCAGGTTCATCAGCTGCCAGATTGGGACCAGGAAAGCTCCGTCATGAGCACCAAATAAACAATGGTGAAAACTCGCTGTCAAGGAAGCTCCAGAAGCAAGAGGAGAGGGAAAGGGCGAAAAAACTCCCCTTGGCCATTGCCTTACCCCAGACAAGGACAGACTCATCCATAAAATATAGGAAATGCCCAAAGGCTTTCTTAATTCCCACTGAGCAGCGATGGCTTACCCCACGTTCACTCTGACCCAGCAGTAAAACCAAGAGACAGAACAACACTGCATTATAACCTAACCATACTATATCAGGCTTTCATTATACAGAGCTGTTTAAGGGGACGCACGGCTTAACCTGTGGTAAATTTAAATCTGGTTAATGACTTGTATTATATCTAGGCTCCTACCATAAATAACCATTCCCAGGGGAGGAGGTGGTCTCTGGTCCCATTACTCTGTCATTCATACTGATAACTCCCAACACGAATGGGATGAACAGGATCGTAGGGGAGTATTTATCAAGCGCACACATGTGCATCACGTGGCACTGTACGCTGACCAAAAGGATGTCAGGCCGGGTCCCAGGGACACAGGTGAACTCCCCTCAGCTAGGCTAGGGTGCAGCCTCCCACCCTACAAGCCCACCTGCAAGAGCCAAAGCCACCAGAGGTCCTGGGTCAGCCCAAGCCTGAGGCCAGTTCTGCAGGACACGCCTGCCTTGTCCCACCCTGCTCACCCAGCCTGGGAGGACAGAGTGGAGACACTGGCATGGGGACCCCTGCAGCGGGGTAAATGTAATCGTAAATCTCTGAAGAAGGCATGCCAGAGGGCCCGACAGCTAGGAAATTACTGTTGATGGCCGACCTTCCAACTAGGTTCCTTTGAATTATAAAAGTGGTAAGTAGAAGCCTCTGACCTCTTGAATTTGCGAGGCAGAAGTCTTCTGAAAATCCAATACTCTTATTTATGCTAGCTCTGAAAAAAGGAAAAAATTTAAGTTATGAGCCAACACAGGGACAGATAGACATGTACACACATTTCTGAGTTGAAGGATCCATCAGTCCTTCTTACCAGGGAAGCTGTTAGACCAAAATTAGTGGGGTGCAAAAAGCCCACAGCCCTCTGGTCTTTGGTTCTGGTGCTGCAGAGAAATTTCTAGTCCTCCAGGTCCAGTGGAGAAGACAGGCAGGAGAGCAAGCTGGAGGCACCTCTCTGCTGGGCCTGGGAGAAGCCATGTGAACGGGGCTGGAAACCAACAACTAAGGCCTCAGGAGGAAGGGAGGGGCTTGTGCTGTGGGGGCGGGGCCAGATGGGGAAGGTGGGAAAGGGTATGGAGGGGCGGAGCTAGAAAATCCTTAAAGAAACTTAAGCCACCACTGAAAGAGTTGGGATACGGTGATGGGTGTGGCCAGTAGAGAGAACAGGGCCAACGAAAAGAGCAGACCATTATAATTCAGGAGAGCATGGAAAGGGGTGGGGCTGGAGGAGGGGCGGGGCTAAGGAAAGGGGCAGAGTTGCTGTGGGGAGGAGGGACTGGCAGAGGAGACATCTTGCAATTTATCCTATGAGTATCCTATCTCTTTTTGTGTGTGTGTGGCACTAGGCGATGAACCCAGTGGCATTCTACGTCCAAGCTGTACCCCTAGACCCTTTTTAATTTTTTGTTTTGAAGCAGTGTCTTGCCAAGTTGCTGAAGGATTTGCTAAGTTGCTGAGGCTGGCCTCGAACCTGTGATCCTCCTATCTCAGCCTTCCAGGATTACAAGCATGCGTCAACACATCTAGCTGGATCTCATTTTTTTTAAGAAAAAAATTAATTAAAAGATGTAAGGGCCTGGGAGGTCACCAGGCCACCTGGCATCAGTGGTGTCACATGTCTTTAGATTTTTTTTTGAAGAAGCCCAGAGCTGCTCTACTCAGAATCCAGGACCAGAGGGCTCCCGCCTCTGAGGCCCTCAGCATCCCAGGACCAGGATGTCTCGGGGAATCTGGGCCTTGCCGCTCTGCCTTTACCTCCTGCAAGCTGCTTGGGTTCAAGGGTGTTTCGCTAGCACAGCTTACTGGGGACTGCATTTTCTCTGGGGTGCGCGGCAAGCTCTACATCAAAGCCTGATTGAGCAGAAAATATGTGCTAATGTTCACAGCAGTACTCTATTATAGTATAAGTGTGCTTGTAAATATTCACTACATGTTATTACGCCATTTGAACCAAGAATATTGGAAGGTGAAAGGTCGCCCTAATGCTCTCTCCGGAGGCAGCAGTTTTGAATATAACCAAATGGGATAATGGTCAGGAATACCCAGAGGGGGCAATGTAACCGTCGTAAAGGATTGTGCTGTGAGTTTTAAGTTTTCAGGACAACAGAGATGCGGACGAGATGGCTCATAAGCAGTCATTATTAATGGAATGACAAGGCTAATGTTACACAGAATGTCTTTGCGACAATAAATCTTGTCCCTGCCCCATTAGTAGTCCTTACAACTGCAAATAGCAGTTAGGTTGTAACCTAACATGGCAGAATTTTATCCTCTCAATCTCTAATGTATTTTATAATGCTGTTAAAGTCAGGAATCGCAACTGTTTAAGCTCACTTAATCTAGGAGAAGTTTAAACACGAATTTTAAATGCAAAAAACTGCTTTGATATTAGTTTTTCTTAATTAAACAGGAGATCTTTATAAGAAGTAGATCTTTTGAAACACACATCAGCCTAGAGTAGATGAACATTGTTGAATTTTAAATGCCACACTTTTATTCCAGCTCAACTTTTATTCTGATATGATAAGTCATTTAAAAAGAGAGAGAGAAAGGAAAAAAAAAGAGTTATCTTCACGGGAGGGCCAAGTTGCATGCATATTTGTTGAACTTCAAACCTACATTATGTCCAAGCTCCTATTGGGGACTGGTTAATCTTTTTAAATCACTTTTTTGAATGCATTTGCAACATGGTTTCCTTTTGAAATTGTGTCACCTTGTCCTGTCTTCTTCTGATTTGACTTTCTTTAAATATAGCAGAATCTGAGCCGGGCATGGTGGCGCATGCTTGTAATCCCAGTACTTTGGGAGGCAGAGACCGGAGGATCCAGGTTCAATCCCCGGTACTGCAAAAAAAAAAAAAAAAATACATATATATATAGCAGAATCTGCTGGGTGTGGTAGTGCACGCTTGTAATCCCAGTACTTGGGAGGCCGAGACAGGAGGATCACAGGTTCGAGAGCCTCAGCAAGTAGTGAAACTAAACCTAGCAAGACTCTATTTCAAAATAAAAATAAACTAGGTCTGGGGACATAGCTCAGAGGTAGAATGCCCCTGGGTTAAATTCTCAGTACCCCCCCACACACACACACAAAGGTAAATACAGCAGAATACTTTGTGGAAAGCATGAAGGTTATATGCCCCTCGTTATATGCCTTCTCAATGACCTCAAGAGCTCTGGGCTGGGAAATCAGTGGGCCCCAATTGGAAGAGCAGCTCCTGCCCAGGTCTGCCCAGCCCCTCTCATGGGAGATGGGCCAGAAGACAACCAAGTGGGGCAGGCGGGCACCACGAGATGTGCAGAGGGACTCGCAGGCCACCATGGCTGTAGATCCCAAAGACGAAGGACGCCAGCTCATTAGTCCCCACCCTAGAATCTGCGTTGAAGGCAGAGGACCATTCCGTCCACTGCACTCACCCCGAACACTCAGAAGTCACGGAAGGGCCCCTCGTCTGGCCATGACCCTCCCGTGTTGTGAAGGCCTCTACCTGAGAACAATGTCACTAACAGTGGGCAGGTGTGTCCTCTCAGAACTTTCTACACAGCAAGACAAGCCGGTCGCTGAAGCTGGAAGTCCCTTGAGGATTTTCCAGCGCTGGTCAATTTCTATTCCTGCTTACTACAGGTGTTCAGCCCTGCTGCCCTGCCGTTACCACAGCAATCGCCATGCTTGTATCTTGTCACAGTTTACACATGCACACTCACGTGCCTAATTCCTTCATTCTGCTCTCACAACCACATACAACCTTCCCATCACCCAGAGGAGGAAACTGAGGCAGGGATCAAGTGACCGGGACTGGGTCCTCCAAGGTGGCTATCAAGAGGCCCACGCTCTGGACTGGGCCCTCTAAGTCTCCATCTGGCTCCAGCATCTGGGCCTAGCTGCCTTCCATCCTGTGTGGCATGAATGTCGCTGACTCCAAAACTGTAAAGTCGCTTTTAGATACCTGCAACAATATTGTATATTAATGTCAACTAAACGGTACATTGTTACTGCTATAATACTTAAATAAGAAGCCCATGAATAGAAATGTCCCTCCACTCATGATGGGATGATATTCCTATAAACCCATCATAAATTGAAAATAGCATAAGTCAGAAATGCACTTACTATACTTAGCCCACCAAACTCCATAGCTTAGCCTAATCTAACTTAAACATGCTCAGAGCCCTTGCAGTAGCTTGTAGTTGAACAAAATCATCTAACCCAAAGCCTATTTCATAATAAAGTGTTGACTAGCTCATGCAACTTATTCAATATTGTACTGAAAGTATAAAACAAAGCAGTGGTGTGGGTTCGTTTTCACACCACCATAAAGTTGAAAAATCGTATCCAGACCATTTTAAGGTGGGACTACCTGTATTTTCAATTATTCCTGAAATAAACTCTCCAAGTGCTCTGGACTCTTCCATCAAACAACTGTTCTCAGCCTAGAATCACACAGCTGGAAGGAGCTTTAGGGTCATTACAGAGATGAGAAAACTAAAACCCCAAGGGTAGAGGTGGCCTTTGTTCCTGGGGACTCCGGTCCAAGTAAGTACAAGATCTCACACACACTGTTTCTGCCAAAGCATTGTCATTCACTGCCGGACCTGGACTTCTCATTCCTACAGAAGCCACAACAGGACAAGATGGTGCCACTAAGCTATAGGGAAAAGGTGTCTGCATGGGCTACATGGAAAGAGCAAGCTACAGAATATTCACAATGAACCCCAGTGTCACACATGCACACGTGCACCTGCACACACACGCACACATATGTGCACATGTATGTGCACGTATACACAACCACAAACACACATACAAGCACATGCGTATACGAGCATGCATGCACACGTGCACCTGCACACACACGCACACATACGTGCACATGTGTGTGCACGTGTACACAACCACAAACACACATACATGCATATACGAGCATGCATGCACACACGGGCATGCTCACGCATACACTTTCATATACCCTTCAGTGCCCACACCCATACACACACACACACATGCTATGTATTTCTAGGTGTGCATACAACTTCACGGGAAGGCATGGCACAACATCTGGAAACGCACACAGAGAAGGGACATCAGTGGCTCCCTCGGGAAAGGACCCTGGCACAGGCAGGGGGAGGCAAAAAGGGCTCCAGGTGGTTTGACTTTTTTTGATGGTTGAAAGTTTTTAAGTTTGCAAGACTTCTTCCCCATTCTTATCCAGAAGAAAAGGTATCTTTTCCGATTGCTGTGGCTGAAAAGAATGCGAAGGGTCTGTGTCGTTGGAAACACACCCCGCCCCCAGCATCCTGCAGGCCTTGGATCTTTCTCTAGAAGTGGCATTTTCAAGTAACCTCAGCGCGTCATGCTGAGCTGGCCTGACTCTAGGGCTGTGGGGTTGGAAGGAGAAAGCTCTCCCCCGGTTTTCAAAGGTTCCAGCTCTGCCCTGCGCAGTGGGCATCCCGGCAGGGCTGTGGGTCTCTCCGCCCAGGCTGCGGCTCTGCGGGCAGCTGCTGAGCCCACGCTCCCCAGAGTCGCCAGGGAGCCTGTCCTCACCAGCAGCAGCTGGACCTGAGAGGCTGCCCAGGCAGGCTCTGCCCAGCTGGGGTGGGGACTGCGCGCCACCACCCAGAGGGATGTCCTTTAATTGAAAATTTATGTTTAATTGAAGAGTCACCTGTTTTATGTGAGATCAGAGAGCAGGCTCCCCTTAGATTTGTAATGGGGACAAGAAGTATATCATTACATGTTTACTTTGTGAGGGAAGGAAGTTTCATATTTAATTCATACAAGGTTTCCTTGGCTAGGAAAGAAAGGTTTCTAAAAGCCAGGCTCACGTGGATATTTAAAACACCAGCATCTTTATTGCACAGGCGTCCACTTTGTTGGCTTACGTCCTTCTACACTTGGCTCTCCGTGGAAGGGAAGAGATTGGAAAGGCCACATTGTCCTCAAAGAGTTTAAGAATTGCTATGAGCTTGAAAGTCAACTTAGAAACGATTGCCATCAGAAAAAAAAAGCATGTGCAGAAATATGCTGAAGCGTTAATAATTTTATTATATAAGTAGTTTGTGTGAATAAGAAACACATAAACTTACTGATAGATTAATGGGAAAGGGGTAGAAAGGAGCAATGAGAAGAGGAGACAATGTATATTTTAATAAGAAGAAAAACACACAGCTCAATGATTAATCAAAAAATGAATATTAAACATGGTGCAATTCTTTACCCATTCAACTAGCAGAAATTTGTAATGGTTACATCCAAGGCGGAGATGGGACAGTCCTGCTGGGGCCAAAATAAACCAAGGGTAGCACTTCTGTAAGACAATTCGGCAATAAGGAATATGAGCCTTAAAGTATTCATGTTCTTTGACCTCATAATTTTGTTCTGGGAGTCCAACCAAAGAAAATGATCTAAATATATAAAAAGCTTTACAAAGATGTTCAAAGAAGTGTTATTTATAATAATAATTTTTAAGCAACCTAAATGTGAAAAAATAAGAGAACGTCAAAGCAAATTATAGTTGTTACATTTGACCGGACTATTATGCAATCACTAAAAATTATATTTCTATAGACTATATTATAACTTTTTTCAAATATATGATCTAAGGGAAAATGAAACAAACTGGAAACTTTATATGCTGACTATTTACAATTAAAAAAACAAACCTATGGGGAAAATAAATTAGAAAGAAAATGTACTAGTATTTTAATAATCAGATTTGGGAACAATGGATAATTTCAGTGCCCTGTTTGTTTAGGTTTCAAAGTATTCCTCATGACAAGGTACTACATTTTAGATAACTCAAGAACGCATTTTAACCATGTTTTTCTACTATACAAAAGAGCAGAGCGCTAGATCCTAGCGGGAAGTCCAGTTAACCCCTTCTTTTCCCGGCGGGAAATGGAAGTTGAGAATCTTGGTGTTGCTCTCAGCCACAGCGCTAATTAGAGAAGAGGGCCTCTGTAGACTTTGTCGCTGGGTATTTGTTAATTGTATCCACTCCCATTAATTAATTAATTCTAGAGGGATATTATTTTCTAACTAGGAGCAGGTCCCGGGGAAAATCGCCACTCCTCTCTTTCACCCAATAAACAGGCTCCGTCTCCACCCAAGAAACAGACAAGTCAAGAAATGGTGGCGGTGCTGTATAGCGAGCGTTTAATGCCCTGTGTGTGCCAGGTCCCATCCACTGCCGAGCTCGCGGTGACTCATTTTAAGAAAAATAAATAAATAACTTACTGGTTCACAACTTAGCGCCTGCAGTGGGGGAGGCGAATGGATGGATGCCTTCGATAAAATAGACTTCTGCGATGGCTAGCGTAGCGATTTCACCTGCTGCCCACTTGGAAAGTAAGCACATCTTCGGAGCAGCTCCTGTGGACCTGGACATGGATAAGCCCACCCTGGACTCAGAAGATCCCATTCCAGGCAGGAGGAAGACTGTGTGGTTGGGACCTCCCACCTGCTGCGTCCTGCAGGGTGCCAGGAACCCTCGCTTTGGGGTTCATTTCTCTGCATCCAGTCCCACCCTCCTGAGGCCAGATGGAGTCTGAGGTCCTAGGTTCCTGACCTCTTACTGACCATGCAGCTGATTCTAGACAAGCCCCGTGCCTCTGTTTCCCCATCTGTAACATGCTAGGAGATGATTAAGCACCCCACCACACACACACCCTTTACTTCTCTGTCTCAGTTGCTTTTTTAAAGCCTAACACATGAGAATAATTCTACTAGAGCCTATCAACTCAACCTAAATCACTCGCTGGTATAAAGATAAATTGGAAATACTAATGCTTAGTGAATACATTACTCTATACTTCTTTTACTTAGTGAAACATTTAATTAGTATTTACTAGAAAATTACTATCAATTACTAAAAATGACTACAAATTACTAGCAAAATGGATAAATTTTCTCCCTACCACTAAAATAAATTCAATTACTAACTTTAAGTAATTGCGGGTAATTTATTTCTTGGAGGGCAGGGAGCTATAGACAAACTGGAAGGAGATGATTAAGATGCTCGGAGTGGCTGATTTATGAGGGAAACTTAAATAGCTAAATCTGGGTGGCTGAGCAAAGCACATAGAAACACTCACCGCAAGACATCCACAAATAGCTACCCAGAGTGAGCGTCCCTGCGGCTTAGCCCAGGACGGGGAGGCTGCGGTACCAAGGAGATCAATTTAATCAGGAGCTTTCTGCTAAAATACTTAGAGGTTTTCTTGATGGTGAAATCTGAGCTCCTAATATAGGTTCCCAAAGGAAGTGGTCAACCCTCCAACCTTAAGACAAAGGGAGAGCGAATTCTTTGCAGAATTATCCCAGAGGCTTCCTCAGAAGGGCAGGGGAGAGTTAGGTGCAGAGTTTCACATGGCTCATCCCCCCCACCCCAGGTTTCAGCAAAAGAAGAAGTCGCCTCTGTTCCCAGCCCAACCCAGGAGCAATCGCTCCTTCAGTGGCCTTCCAGTGGGTCATCTGTCCATACGTGGTCATCACTGCCACTACTGTGTTGTGGACACTCCAGGTGGCTTAAGCTCCGGGAAGGTTAGCACACACTGCCCATGCCTGTTGCACCCCACACCTCCTTCACCCCCCAGAAGTGCCCAGCCAGAGTGCTGATGGTTATATTTTGGAAAGTGCTATAGAAAGGCACATTCATGACCACCCGATGACCCTCACCATGAATGCAGAAAATAAATGACGACATGGATTTCCCGAGTCCAGGATGGAGTGAGACCTCATGGTGGATTTGGAGTCAGAAGACATGGCAGGGTTCACGTCCCATGTATATCTCTCCAGAACCGGAGGACTGATAGATGAACCGGAGGTCAGTCTCCTCACCTGCAAAGTAAAAATTAAAATACGACTCAGAATCAGATAAAGCAACTGGGGCCAGCCACACAGTGGAATATGAGTGAGCCATAAAGGAAGTGAGATGCGGCGCCCTGGGAAGACACAGGGAGCCTTCAGCACAGGGAAGCTCAGGGAAGCAAGCCGATCTAACAGGCATCTGTGACGCCAGCCATGATGCTGAGAAGACAGAGCTGGGGACAGCAGAAAGCCAGCGGCGTCTGTGGTCCAGGGAGAGAGGGAAGACCAGGCAGGCAGTGCACAGGGGATTTCTAGCCAGTGAAATTCTTGTGTGCCATACTGTAAGGGCAAGTACCGATGAGACACAGTCGTCCAATCCCATAGAAGGTACGAGAGCGAGCCCCAGTTTGAACTATGATGTCACTTAATATCAATGCATCCACACTGGGTCCTCCCGCGTCATGAACGTGCCACACTGAGACGAGATGTGAACAGGGAAAGCTGAAGGAGGGAGCGAGGACGCGTATGGGAACTGTGTGCCTTCCACTCCGTTTTCTGTGAGCCAAAAGTTGCCTCAAAAATAAACTAAAAAGCAAGTAGCTACTTCGCAGGGTTGCTGTCAAGAGCGTGTGAGGCAGGTCCCGCCCCAGGAGAGGCCAGCCTTTGAGAGGAGCAGGCAGACATCAGAGAAGGACAGCCACAATTGGTGGGATTTCCATACCTGTCCTCTCTCCCCCGGGGGTCTGCCTGGTGACACAGCGTGTGGGCAGCAGACAGTAAGAATGGACTGCGTCCATAGGACAGATGTCCTGGGTAGGTGCAGGCGGCTTGCATGGAGAATTGCTGAGAGGCTGGGCTGACTGCAGGGGAAGGCCGGGGTCTTCTGTAGACGCTTTGGCTGGGAGCCTATGCCCTGAAGCCCCAGTAGGTCCATGTCTACCTCTACTGAGGCCACGCCTCTTCCCAGGACGCGACCCTCCACCCCACTGTCACTAGCCATCTTGGAGGTCTTTCTTGCTTCTCAAGGCTCAGCCTGTTTGTCTTCAGGGAGACTTCGCAGTGAGACAATTTGGTGTGTGAGCAGCTCCTTCTAATGCCTTCTGCTTCCTGTTCACACCGGGTTAGCCACTCAATCATAATGTCACCGCGTCCCAGAGGAGGTTGTGGCTGCTGGGCCCCTGGCACGCTAGAAGCTCCTCAAAGCACTAAAACTGCACATCTGAGGCATCTCTGTCCCCTCCACAATTTTGGAGGTGCAAGATGTACAGTAATGTATTCCTGAGAGCCACATTTACCTTCCTGAGTGGGGTATTCAAGGACAGGGACAGCTGTGTGTATTTCTGGAACAGGAAAGACTGGCGCCATTATAGCCAGCATGTGGGGTACTGCCAAGGCTGAGCCCACAGGTACCAAACACACAGGTCATATGGAGAAGCAATGTTGGGGGCATCCCAGAGGTGGCGTTGGGACAGACCAAGGACATCATTTAATAATACGGAATGGGGCTTCTGCTCATTTGTCTGAGATTCATGCCCACAGCAGGGACAGTGGAGCGCGTTCGCGGGCAGCCTGAAAGAGCCGCGCCCCATCTATGGAGCCTGAGAGACTCGTACAAACTCGGTGGCCGGCCGCTCAGCGGTGCTTTGGGCAGGATGGAGTCCCCGCAGTGAGTCTAGCTTCTGTAACTCCAGCAAAGACATCCTAAGGTTTTGTACCATGTCATACAGTACCAATTTAACATTACTGCTTCTGAAAAATGCTACCACCATCTGGAAAAATCAACCCAGACTCGTTGCATGTCACTTACAGAGGCATTTAAATCAGCTCTGAGGACAGCCTTAAAACAGGCTGACAGACACCCTCTGCCCAGGGTTAGCTTTGGCTTAACGTCACAATTATGTTCTGCAAAAAGGAGCATGCTGCCGTGCAGTCTGTCTTTGCTTCTTGGACTAATAATATTAGCTGTACAGAATTTACCTGAAACGAGGTAATAGAAAAGCCATAGCCCTGCATTGGCTCCGTAGAGTCGGCCTCTAAGTGGACTGGCCTTGCTTCGGGGCAGAGAAGAGGAGTCCTGTGCACAGGTGCTCTGGGCAGAGGAGACAGGAACTAGACTCCTGTGTCCTCACCAACTTCAGCAAGACGGTCCCTGCTGTCCATGAAGGATGGACCCAGTCCCACCACCTGTGCATGACAGGTGGTGGGGTTGGAGCTGTGGAGACTCCACCACCTGCCTGCAGGTGTGTCTCCACCCCATGAGCTAACCCTAGTGGTGCTACATGAGGACTTGGGTCGGCGTGGAACAGGCCTGGTACACCTGGCCCCCACTTCATGCGGGTGGAATGAGGATCCTCTGTGCTCACTGATGAGCACCAGGGGAGGACTGCTCGTGGGGTGGTCCAGCATGGGTGGAGCACTTGCACCAACTCCTTCCAGCCCTGAGTGGCCGGAGAAAACAAGAGACACAGGTTAAATATGAATCACAAGTAAAATGTGGATCATTTAAATGAGTATGTCCCAGCACTTTATTTGTATATAAGTATCTAGCACATACTTTCACTAAAATGAAGTTTTCCTCATTGATCTAAAACTCTAATTAATGGTCCTGTATTGTTCTTTGCCAAGTCTGGAAACGCCATCACAGCCCTCTTCCTGGAGCTGAGTTCTGTTTCAGGTTTCTGTACTGTGATCTCGCCTGAGCTGTCTTGACTAAATGGACCTCTTCCTCCTTCTCTTCCTCCTCCTTCTCCTCCTCTTCCTCCTCCTCTTCCTCCTTCTCCTCCTCCTCTCCTCTTCTCCTCCTCCTCCTCTTTCTTCTCCTCCTCCTCTCCTCTTCCTCCTCCTTCTCCTCCTCTTCCTCCTCCTCTTCCTCCTTCTCATCCTCCTCTCCTCCTCCTTTCTTCTCCTCTTCCTCTCCTCCTCCTCTTCCTTCTCCTCCTCCTCCTCTCTTCCTCCTCCTCTTCCTCCTCATCTTCCTTCTCCTCCTCCTCTTCCTCCTCCTCGTGTTCCTCCTCCTCCTACTCTTCCTCCTCCTCCTCCTCTTCCTTCTCCTCCTCCTCCTCTTTTCCTCCTTTTCCTCTTCCTCCTCTTTCTCCTTCTTTCCTGCATTTCTGTCTGTGTGGGGGGAGACTGGGAATCGAACCCAGTGGTATTCTACCTCTGAGGCACACCCTCAGCCCTATTTTTTTGTTTGTTTGTTTGAAACAGGGTCTCACTGAGTTTCAGAGGGCCTCGCTGTCTGTGAGCCTGTGATCCTCCTGCTTCGGCCTCCCAAGCATTGATTGGGGTTTCAGGCATGCACTACCCCGCCCAGCTCTAAATGGACCTTCTTGAACCTTCCCATCCCTGGGGTTCAACCTCTTGGGCACCAACCTTGATCATTATAAATTTGCTGCAAATACTAGCCACGCCTGGTGGTCGCCTAAGGGAGAGGCGCCGCTCTCTCAGAAGCCCTGCCATGTCATCATGGCCGTCTCCTCTTACCTGGTCCACCACGCAGCACAGGGGCCCAGGCCGCAGGGCATCCAGGCTCCTCTCGTGGGGTGTCATAGACTGCGCTTAGAGGAAATGATAACCGTCTTCAGAGCTGACTGGAGGAAGGAACAGGGTAGAGGTTCTCCGTTTAACATGCCGCACCCTCTCCTTGCAAATCCCTTCGCACTCAGAGTTTGTCTAAATGGACTCTTAGATAAACAGAAGGACATAATTGCTTTGATGTGCCAACATATCCGAGCGGCGGGCTTGTGAATACATCCTCAGCACATTGAGAGAGGTATGTTAGAGGAGTAATTACTGAAGTCAATATCGTACCTTCTCATTTTAAAGAAAGAACTCTCACCCCCGAAAAATTTTATCTACAACCAGGCCATCCAACACAGGAGAGCCGCTGATCCTGCGTGGCTATTTGAATGTTAACATTGGTGAGCTCAAAATAAATCCATGGTAAAATTTAGTTCCTCAGATGCACTGGGAACTTTCCAGGTGCTCAGGAGCTGCAGCAGCTTCCGTGTTAGACAGAAGTGCAGACAGGACATTTCTATCACAGCAGAAGGTCCTGCTGGGCAGCACTGATCCCTGGTTTCCAAAGCCCTTTCTTCTGCCTTGAGCAGGCAGCTTCCTCCTCTTGTTTCCAACAGGGCAAACTGTGCCCAGGTCCTGCCACAGCCAGGGAAATCTCCAGAGACCTGGTGCCCAAGCCAGACCATGGGCCTGTGGATCCCTTCTGACCAGTGGCCTTGGAGACAAAGAAGGAGCCCGCCTGGGAAGAGGACCAGAGGGGCAAGTGTGGCATGACTGGTGCCACAGGTTCAAACCTCCCTCAGGCACCAGCAACCTCCTGGTGGTTAAATCCAAAAGATGCACCAGGGTCCTCTGTCGTTGGATCTCTCTGCAGCATGGGGACCTGGACCATCTTCCTTGACAAAACTTCCTCCCTGACTTCCCGGTCCACATTCCCGTGTCCTCCCCTCCCTGGCCCTTTTGCTCTCAACAGACACCTCTTCTCTCACAGCCTGTATTCCCTAACCTGGCTCTCCTGGGGCTCCAGTCAGGCCCCGCCCTCCTCTGTGCTGGTCTCTGCGTGCCAGTGAGTCCTTAATTGGACTTTTCCCTACAGCTCTGGCCCCATCACCTCTGATAGCTCTCTTTGACCTGCAGCTTCGGAATCTTCAGGACCACCTGGAGCCCTTATTCCCACCACCACGCCCTTCCCAAGACCACCTCCTCCCCCTGTCACACGGGCAATGCCTCCATCCGCCCCACCCAGGCAGCCCGATCTCACTACATACCTCTGGTACCAGGGCAGCGCTCTCTCCTGCTTTGCTACAAACTCACTCATCTCTCCCCCAGTTCACATAACTCTTGGTCTCTCCCGTGACTTGGCCTCGCCCTCACCAACCTAACTCCCCATGAATCCAGAGAGCCCTTCCCCAGTGCGAATCCGTGCTGGTCACTCTTCCCCTAAGATCACTCAGCAGCTCCCCATTGCCCTCGGGATGACATTGCAGCACCCTAGAACCACCCAGGAGCCTCCCAGGGCCAAATTTCTCTAGTCTGGGATCAGCAAACTTTTCCTGCAAAAGGCCATATTGTAAATAGGTTGGACTTGGGAGTGGCATACTGCTTCTGTCACTGCAGCCCAACTCTGGGATCACACCACAAATCAGCCATAGGCGTTATGCAAACCAACAGGCCTGGCTGTGTTCAATAAAACTTTATTTATAGAAACAGGCAGCTGGTTGGCTTTGGCCTGAGGCCTGTAATCTGTGGACACCTGTTCTATCCCATTCCCACGTCACCTCTAGGCCAGCCTTTGCACACCCTCTGTGTGCTGAGTCCCAGGGTCCGTGGACACCTGGGGAGGGCTTACCTCTGAGCCTCTACACGCCTGTTCTTCTGGGAATACCCCATGCCTCCCACCCAGTCCCTTGCTTTCCCCTGCTTGTCTGTTCCCAGTCTTTCTTAAAACCTAAGTCCTAAAAACTCTCTGTTTTTTAACTTATGTTCATTTCAGGAAAGCAAATACGTATTTCAGAAACTTAGGGACGGATAGATTATATAATGTGCCAAAACCAGATGTAACTTACCACTCATAAAATCTTGATGGGGCTTTCCATAGAAGGGACGTGAGCAAGTACTATGCCATTTGTACAAAGAATGTGAGCACTTACACTAGGGATTCAGATTGTGGTATCCCTAGGGGCCCTGGATCCACCTTGGATTTAGCACCATTAGTTACAGTATCTAATACTACAGCTTCTTAGATTATGTACAAAATATTAAAGTTCTTCCAAGTTAACAATGATAGTGCCCACGAGCCTATTAATTCCTGTCACATGCTGCTCTAAAAATTCATCCAGGAAGCCGGGCGTAGGGGTGCACACTTGTAATCCCAGTACTTGGGGGGCAGAGACCAGAGGATCCAGGTTCGCGGCCAGCCTCAGCTACTTAGTGAGGCCCTCTGCAACTTTGTGAGACCTGGTTTCAAAATAAAGTATAAAAAAAAAATAGGGCCGGGGGTGTAGCGCGGAGGTAGAATGCCCCTGGGTTCAACCCCCGGTACCAC
>PVJS01011389.1:0-22559 GCA_004027185.1 Glis glis | reverse complement strand
CCATAAGAGAAAGAAGATGACAGATGCTCCTGTATCTGCTTCCGCGTTCGACTTCTTGAAATCACACTTCATGTGGACTCCGGAAAACTCCGCGGTATACTCGAGAGGCTGAGAGTAAACAAGGCAGACAATATCTTCGTTGTTTTGAAACTAGTTTTGTCCTGGTGTAAAGAAAATAGTTTTGACCTCATGGGCCCCCACCAGGGTCTTGGGGACCCCAGGGCTCCTTGGCTCACACTTTGAGACCCACCTTTCCCGGCATTCTTGTAGGGCCTAACTAAACTGAGTTTCTTCTGTTTCTCGCATTCTCCTGGGGAGGAGAGAAGGCAGTCTGCCCTTGATGTGGGGTGTGCAGGAGAGGGTCCGGGAGGAGGGACTGCGGGAGCCGGGGATCCGGGAGGACTCTCGCTGAGGTAGCACTGTGCACGGCCCACAGGTACCTGGGAAGACCCTCCGATTGGCATCCACCAGGGGGATCTTCATGGTTTCCTGCATTGGTCGAATTTTCTTAAAGGAACAAGCATGGTCTCAGGTTTGAAAAGCCATTTCATTTTTAATGAAGATCATTGAAAGGTTGAACCCACCAAGACAGCACACGAAGTCTGTTCCCAGTCTTTCGTAAAACCTGGAAGGTTTGCAGCTAGTGCCTACCAGGTTCTGAGTCTGTCTCCCTGATGATTCCACAGGGGCTACCCGGATGGTCCCACAGGGAAGAGTCCCTGGACACAGGGGGGCATGGGGCCAGCGTCAGCCCCAAGAAGGGACTATCCTCCTTGGGAGACAAGCATGGAGACAAAATCAAAATGCCCATTGTTATTCTATGTTGATACCAATTGTTTTAGGGCCTCACGTGACTAACTACAGCTCCCCAAGGTGCAGGATGCAGCCTAACCTCAGATGGGGTCCATTTTCCCAGTGGGCCCTTCCTCGGCCTCCTGCAGGTACTTCTGCTCATGCCGGGGCCTGATGGCAGGGCCCACAGCACGGCCTCCCACGGCAGAGATGCCAAGACAGACGGCCACGCTTTGCCCAAATGATAAGATAATTTTTACTCTGTAAACATAATAAGATGGAATTTCCTAAACCGATCGTGAAAAGGGAGGCTGTGTTCTTGTATACTCAACACCAAAAAGAAGGCTGCTTGAAGCCTTCGGGACTGGTGCTGTCCTGGCCTGTGATGTCTCAGGAGTACACACGAACGTTCTTACATACCTACCTTTATAATGATCGCATAGATTCCATGGTGAGGCTGTATCATAATTCAGTGAACCAATCCACTACTCTCGGACATTAACTTTTACCCAAGCATCCTTTTACTTTACATAGTAGTCTGACTGACTTTTAATTTAAATTGCTGGGTCAAATGATATTCCAATTTCAGTCTTACATTATATATCTGTGCATGAAATATATTTATACTCAGCACAAAACTGAGTATAAGTTAAATATCCAAATGCCACCAGTTGTGTCTCAAATCTGGGAAATCCTGCAGAAGAAGGGAAGATGGGAGGCTCACTGATGGCCCGTGGGCAGTGCCCGCACAGCACCCCTCCAAACAGAAGGGGAAGCCGCAGGCAGTGTGTGCAGTCTTTTTAAACAACACTTTTTGTGTTTGTTTGCTTGGGGTTATTTCTAAATGTTAAATGAGCATGAGGGAGTTTTCTTAAATGAGGACTGGTTAAAATAAGGGTGCATTCTACAAAATCAATTTTTTTCTGGCAGAGAGAAAGGAAGCAGAAAAATACTTCAATTACATCTTACTGCATATAATACAGGATTGTCAGAAAACAGTAGAAAATGTTCAATCTTGCCTCCTCTGTGTCCTGGTATCCTTGCGTTTGTTCATATCATCGTTCATCAAATACTTATTGAGCACCAACATCTGCAAGGCCAGGCCAGGCAGGCAGATGAAAGGCCCATGTTTGCCCACGTGGTCTCTGAGGCAAAGGGCCAGGAGTGGGTCGGGGAGGGGGGTAGGCATCCAAAGTGATGTCAGAACTGTAAGAGAGACCAGCGTTCCCCACGCAGACTCGGGGGCAGGGCACAGAGGTGAGAGCTGACCTCATGGGGTGCAGAGACCCCAGATGGGGTAGGAAGAAAACAACCAGAATCCAGCACCCTCCAGGGCCCAAGGAGGCAGAAAAGGAGCCATCAGAGAGCCACAGGCAATACTGGTGTTCACAGATCATGTTGGCAAAGGCTTAAAAGGTTGGTAAAAACCCAGTGTTGATAAAGGTGTCGGGGCTCCAGAAATTTTTTTTTTTTTTGGCGGTATCGGGGATTGAACCCAGGGGCATTCTATGTCCGAGCTACACCCCCGGCCCTATTTTTTATCCTTTATTTTGAAACCGGGTCAGTAGCTGAGGCTGGCCGCAAACCCGGATCCTCCGGTCTCTGCCTCCCAAGTACTGGGATTGCAAGTGTGCACCACCACGCCCGGCCAGAAATTTTGATTACTGCTGGCTGGACTCCGTCTGGAGACCACGTTGGAGGGTATTTTGCAGCATCTAATAATACGCTGCATGTGATCATCCTTTGGTGGCGCTGTCCCTTGTTCACCAACAGACGCCATCACAAAGCCCATGGGCATGTGGATGTTAGTTTCAGAACTGTTTATGATGGTGAAAGATAATAACACAACTAAATGCCTACCTGCACAATGGAGCACTCCGCAGCTGTGAACAAGGACAAGGGCAACCGTGTGTGCTGCAGGGTGGAAAAAATAGCCAGCAAGCCTCAGAGGGCCCCGTTGGTACAACAAGAAGCACCTGTGCATACACCTGGACAGGCACGTGCACTCTGGTTAGCTAGGGAATGTCCGAAAGGACTGTTTGTGGCAGAAAACAGGTGGGTGGGGTGCCGGCGGTCGCCTCTACTTCACCCAGCTCAGTGTTTCAGAGTCAGCACATTGACTTTTTCAAATTAAAAACAATCACTTGAAGCCGGGCGTAGCGGTGCACTCTTGTAATCCCAGTACTTGGGAGGCTGAGATAGGAGGATCACAGGTTCGGAGCTGGCCTCAGTAATTTGGTGAGGCTCTCAGCAACTTAGTGAGACCCTGTTTCCAAATAAAAAAAAATAAAATAAAATAGATCTGAGGGTGTAGCGCGGAGGTAGAAGGCCTCTGGGTTCCATCCTCAGGACCACAAAAAAAAAAAAAACAACAATCGCTTGAGCGGAAGAGGACAAAGGACTCCCGTGTCAGGCAGATCAAGCTTTCTCAGGGGAACACAGGGGACCCTGAGTGGTTCAGCCACCCACAGTCGGCAGCAGATGAGAGCGGGGAAAGCTGGCACTCAATGGCAGGGTTCCTCTCGGTGGCTCACACAGGGAAACGTGGGAAGTGCTCTTTCTGCACTGAAGAGGCTTGCCAAGGACTCTGGACCTTGGCTCCCTGCTGAGATGGGATCAGAAGTCTCAGGGCTGGTTGGGTCCCGGGAGCCCCCGCCCCGTTGGCACGCACACGGATTGTGCAGGAGCTCTTCCCTTCCTGGTCCAGACCCCCGAGGCCTGGGAACGAGTGGTTTGTCCAAGCCCATCCGTAAGCCTGGGGGTGCAGACACTAGGGGTGTGCCTGTCTCGGAGCTACAGGGCAAGGCTGTGCTTTGTCCACGAGTCCTGGGCGCTGGTGCACACAGGGACCACAGGGGACAGGGGCGTGAGATTCCTGGAGGCGGTGATGGTCCATCTATCCCCCACATGCCGGAAGAACCTGATCATACAGCCTGCGCAGGCCCTCGGCAACCCTTGTTGTTTGGCTGCATCTTTATTACCAGTTATAAAACGAATGTGGGGTAAGAACTTGTTTTCCACATGCAGATTTTTAAAAGAAAGACGTAGATATATTTGTGCTGACATGGAAAGTTATCCAAGTTATAGTACGTGAAAGAAGCAAAGTGCAAAGTGCTTTGTAACGTGATCCCTTATGTGTAAATTATGCGCGCACGCTGGTATATGCATAACCATCTTTTCACGGGTATTCAAAAGAACATTAGTGTCAATTGTTTTTAGGAGAGCAATAAAGAGTAAAGCTTCCAGGTGCATTCTACTTCCACTTTCTAACTGTGCGTGCGTGCGTGCGTGCGTGTGTGTGTGTGTGTGTGTATGTATATATATGTATATTATTTTTAAACTCTATTTTCTTTCATGTCAATAGAGGTCATCTATCTATCTGGGTGCTAAGATGATGGAATATTTTGTTTGCCCCTCGTTTATCTAAAACAAATAAATTCCACAAAATAAAAATGTTAAAAGTGAACCCTCATTAAAGGAAATTTGGAGAATTCGGGTTTAGCACGAAGAAGCAAACAGAAATCACAGGTGATCCACCCGTGCGTGGGTAAAAGCTATCCACCAGCTAGTTGAAGCAATTGCTTCCAGACGTTTCTGTAGGTAAAGAGAGGCATGCAGGTTTTTACATTGTGGTCATCATAGCCTTTACACAGCTCTCAAGGCGCTCCCTGCACACAGCACCAAACCCTGAGCCCAGATGGGTACTGGGGAAGTGTCTTCAGTCCTAATTCTACTGCTCTGAGAATATGGGTCTTTCTCTCCCTCTTCAGATACCAGCTCCTACGCAGCTGTTTCATCAGGTCCTCGGCCCACTCTAGTCCTGGAAGCTGCAGGTCTCAGGGCACACCTGTGCCCCAGGGGATGCCTCCACCCCCAGACGCAGCCCTGGCCCTGTCCACACCCCTTCCCAACCACAGCATCCAATGGCAGACCCAGGGGCTTAGTGCTTCCTAGCATTTCATTTAATTAAATTCGGGGGGGGGGAATACCTAACCTGTAGCAGCGTTTTGCTAGTAACTAAGAATGAAGCCAGTTGAGCCATCAGCGAGCCCTTCCCACGTGCGACGTTTTAAGCATTTTAAAGTACACGGTGATCCAGGGAATTTCACAGAGAAAACAGCAGCACAAGCTCTTTGGATTCTGCAAATGTCCCCATGTTCCCAGCTTGTCACATAGAGTCCGATGCCTGATTTGTGCCCCACCCCATCCTATCACACACACGTGGGCGCGCACACACAGAGTCACACACAGGTGCAGGCAGCCAGCAGGCATGCGCCGGGCGGAGCTGACTTCCCTCTACCTCTGTTAGTCCTCGCCACCCAGCGCAGGCTGCCTCTCCCCTCACTGACCTCCTGCTTGCCGGGAAAGTGCAGGGAGACTGCAAACATTTGGGGAAAATAGCATCGACACCTACATGATGTTTTTCTTTTTCATACTTGGTCAGTTTTATTGCTCCATACATGGTGTCTCCCAACACTTTAAATCCCTTTATATGAGCAGCAAAGATCATGGTTATGACTACACGGAGGTCGTCACTGCTCGGGAAAAGGTCAAGCTCTCCTTCCAGGCGCTTGTAAACACTATGCACACGCCTGTCTGCTGTCCCGGGGCCACCACTGCACCGGCGATGGCCCTCTGTCCACAGCAGCTCTGGCCCCACGCTCTGCAGGTGGATCAGGGCGGCCTGTGGGCCAAATCGCAGGGAATTTAGCAATAAGCACATCAGGCGCCCCCCAGCATCATGGGGTCAGAAGTGGACCTAGTCCTAGAGGCTTGAAGACATCGTTATTGGTAGACGCAAAGGCCGAGGTTGCAAAGTTGACGATCCTTTTGTCTTCTGGGCAAATTTTATTTAAGCCTACCACCGTGTGACAGGAGAGTCCTTTTGAGACGGTTGCTCCTAGCTTAAGAAGTCCTTACAAAGTCTAATTTAGAGGTAGCACTTACCTCCTTGGAGTTCTCGAGTTTGCAAATGACTGGGTTTTGCTTTCTTATAAAAACCGTGCCCTTGTTACTGAAATTAAGTCCCCGAGATGTATGTAAAATTTATTTCCGAATCATGTCTACTTTTATGGGCAAAAATAATCAGGAAAAGCCACTGGCTACAAAAACTGCAAACAAAATGAACCTTTAAAGGGCTAATGACTTAAGGGTGGTTGTACAGACATATAAAGTATGTCGGGGGCTTACTCTATTTGTCATTAACACATATTCTGAAAGCTTGGCTAATATAATGTGACACAAAATTAGTCAAACACAATTCATGCAATATTGTTTAATTTTACTCCTCATTTAACTTGGTTTTAAGCAAAATCATTATGTCACATGATAACGTTCACTTGAACAAGAAATATTTCATAATGGGGCTGCCTTTAGAAATGAGTTATTAGGGGCTCCATGCTGAACACATCCTTAACTATGGAAACTATAAAGCTAATAGCTTAATCATATTTTGACACCATCTACATACTTTATGCATTATTTACAAGAAAGATATAAAAATGAAACCACTGAATATCTCGCACCATACTTCACAGTCATAGTTAACTGGTTAAAAATATAACACATTTATCTTCCAGGGGCTTTCTATTTGCATACAGATATTTGCATACCATGTTGCAATGTGCCGTTAATGTAAAATTTAACCTTTGTTCTTCCCCTCTGATGTGCAAGATATACTCATTAAGTTAAAAATAATGGCAAAAATAAGTCTTCTGGTGATATACATTTCATAAATTATTCCCCAGAGCAGTGAGGAAAGGTAAAATGTGGGTGGGAAAATGTTTAATTGAATTAATTCCTCATTTTCTGTATTTTTATTTTACAACTCGGAGACAGAGCAATTTGACGAGTATATGTCAGCCCTATGAATTGCAAAGGACCTCCTCTCAATTACTCAAGGTGTCGGCCCTCTTAATCCTATATTAAAACAATTCCACACTTCAGGATGGAGATGGATGTATGGCCTTTCTGCACACCTGTTAAGTGGAGGCCGTTTCTCCAACAGAGGGGCTGCACAACCAGGGTGTGTAAAACACATCCCTCTATCACCAGACGTTGAGGCAACAGGGGAAAAGGTCCTTAGTGTGTATCAGGTTATAATTGTGATGCCAGCTTCTAATTAAGCCCTTTCTTAACTTTTACAGAAATGAAACAAAGACTCTGAAATCTAGGGAGAGACAGTGGTACTTGAATATCTAAACTCCAAATTCCCTTTTTCCTTGTACATATATCCTACAAGCGCCTCAAGTCAAGTTGGTGCCAAGAGTGGCCCAGATCCCACTCTTGGAAGAAAAGGAAAAGAACATACGGCCAGGCCATCCAAATTAGGCATAAGTCCAGGTCCGTCAGTGAGTGGCTAAATCTCGGATTACCTCCACCAGAAATGATTCCAGTTCAGAGTCGTGGTGGTGTGCACCAAGGTTCACAGCCCCGCCGAGAAAGAGCTGGGTGCGTGGTACACAGAGCCTGCTGAGGGATGGGGACCGTGGACCAGCACAGCGGGGGCCACCCAGGCCTCCGAGTCTGGGAAGGGGCCCAGGAGGCTGGGCCAGGCTACCCAACTCAGGAACAGAGCAGTCTAGGAGGGGAGACGGGTGCAGTCCAGGAAGGGGTCTCCAAAGTGCCCAGCCATGCCATGCAGGGGCCCTGGAGCTCCAAGGAGGGACCACTCGCCACTATTCTTCCTTCCCATAGAACACAGGAGCTGGCAACTTTGAGAGGGGACACACCAAGAAATCTGGGACCACCCAGGGAGTAGGATGGGCCTGAGCTCAGCAGGTCTGGACCGTGACTCTTGACCCCAAAGGACCGGTTCTCTACAATGTCTCCTTCACGGATGGTGGTAATGACCTGGGGTGCCCCTAGATTTCCAGAAGGAGTCTGGGAGCAAGGTGATTGTTCCTTTTCCTTCTTCCACGGCAGTCATAAGGCTTGGTGCTTGCTAAGCCGACCACCCACAATCCCTCGTTGACTCTGCCTTTTGGGGAAGAGACAATTCAGTCCCTGTGGTGAGTCTCCTCGGTACAGTCACAGTTCCATCTCCCGATTCCAGGACACCCATGACTGTCTCTGCAGATGCAGTGACAGCGCCGTGCCTCGGTCACTGGACTCCAGGCCCCAGAACAGCCTCCCCCAGAGCCCCAGAGGGCGCCGCAACTTCCACCTGCTACTGTTTTCCAGCGGACTTTGCTGTCCTTTGAATGGACATGCTATTTATAAGTAGACGTTAAACACATGTATACTGTGGGACATACTTATTTAGCAAATGTGGTCTCATCTTCTGGAGCTTTCCCTTCCTCGTTCGGACACCACTGCAGAGATAAATGCACTGTGATTAGACCTCATCTTCTGCAAAAAGGGGAAGAGTGACCCCAAAACGCACAGTGCTTCTGAACCAGCAGCAGAGGCGGTTCTGGGAGGCACCGTCTGCGCCCCCCGCGCGGCGGAGGCGGAGGCAGCAGGCAGCAGTGCCCGCCGTATTGAACTTCTCTTATTTACTGTATTCGCCGGACTCCTATGTGTATGTGATTGTTCTTGTAAAGGTTCTTACTGAGGTAAATAAAATTGTAGAACCTTGGAAACATACTATTATTCCAGCAAGAGCTAAGGTGTGCGGAACGAGAAATAACTCTCTGAGGGATAAATTACATGTGATGAGGGCTAAAAGAATACAGCCCCTATTTCAGGAAGTCTTCCAGGCAGAGATTTGGCAGTTTTAGCGTGCCTTTCAAGACAATGCACATACACCAAAAACATTATTCTTCACAGAGCGCCCCAGAGGCCACGGGCGTCACGTGGATGCCGTGGCTCTCCATCCCAGCCTCAAATTCCACACAGATCTTCTTTATTAATTTTAATTTGTCATCAATAGCCTGACAGGCGCTCTTTCGGCAAGAAATACTGCATCCGCAGCCTCACTCACTGTGGCAGCTATTAAAACCGGGAGGTGATTAGCAGGGAGGGGGTCAGACAGAATAACGCGACTCTAAGTCGCTACCAGCGAAATGTGGAACACGGGAGGATTTATTATGTTCACTTGCTGAAATGTAATTTAAAAACAGGGTATCACCACCTGCTACGCCGGCTCGGAGGGTTACTCCGATCGCTTAAGCATTTCCTGCTAATATGTTTATTTGCTCCTGGCATCTATTACCACTTACTGTATTTCTAATAATTACCGTTAAAATAAACTTAATTGTTGCTGTCGACTTCGTGTAAACATAGCAGGTAAATACATCATGCCGTGATTAGCTCAGACAATGCAAATGAGGGTGATTTAATCATCGATATTGGCAACAGAAAAATTAGCATCTATAACCTCCTTGCAAAGACCTCAGTGTCGTACTCCTGCCGAAGAGTCAGTTTGCTAAATAAGGATGTCACCGGAGAGCTGAAAGACTCCGCTCGGATGGAAATAATGTGACATACTATTAAGCATGTAAGAAAATTGTCCCATTTTTGCAGATGCTAGACATTCCCATGTAAACTTCACCTGTGCTCTTTTTGAAAAATCCGAAACCCAGGCGTATTTCTGGGAACGATTGCTGATCCGGAAATCACAACCCACAGCCTTCGGCTGCCCTTGTTAAGAAATTCAGATCAACGCAGAACTAGCTGCAGTCATTTAAAACTTTTTATTGGGGGGAAATTTAATCCAAGGGCCAAAAAGAGAGAATCTGTGTTTTAAGTGTGCAGCATCTTTTCAACGTGCAGGTTATTTTTAAAGCTGACAGCCCATGAGGCTAAGTAGCATCAATAACCCTTCCCTGAGTGCTGATGGGCAGTTAATCCTCACACTGCAGAATGTCGTTTAAACCGCGGACTTCGAGGTATCTTTGGGATCCTGGTTTGCGGGTCGTTTGGAATATGCCGCAGATAGTAGGATGGGCAGATGGACATGGCGGGGAGGACAGACGGCCTCATTATGGGTCACCAAAGTGGTGGTGTGGCCCAACCTGTTCCCCGGGGGACACCACCCCAGGAGCAGAAGCTCTTTCACACCTTCATATTTGTGCAAGAGAATAAAATTTTAGTTGAGCCATTCTGAAGCAAGGTGCTCAAAATCATAGACTGGCACAAAACCTTTTTTTCTTTTCTTTTCTTTTCTTTTTTTTTTTTTTTTGTGGATTGAGCCCAGAGGCACCCTGCCTCTGAGCTCCACCCCCAGCCCTATTTTATTTTTTTCATTTGGAAACAGGGTCTTACTAAGTTGCAGAGGGCCTCACTAAGTTGCTGAGGCTGGCTGCGAACCCACAATCCTCCTGTCTCAGCCCCCCCCAAACACTGGAATTACAGGCATAATGACAAAATTACAAAATTTCAAAAATTACAAAATGTCAAAAGCATCCTCAAAGATTCTTTCGCTGTATTTTAAGAAACAGTTTTAAGTCGTCGGTCAAGGAGCTCAATCTATCCTATGAAACAGGCTGCGCCCCAAGGCAAGGAAGCCTGCTGTTCATTATGGAATTTGCTTTATCATGAGGCATGCACCCTGCGAGTCTCTCTTCGGACCTAAAAAAAAAAAAAACAAAGCCAATAAATAACACCCTCTCCCCATACATCGTCTTCTTCTCAGAGGGTGCTTCACGTCAACACACAAGGATCATGTAAAGAAAGAGACGCCACCCCATGCACGCATTTGACTCTTTCTCCCCAGAACCGCAGCTCCCTGGAACCCAGCAGAGTGGCAGAGGCAATCTGAGAGGCAGTGTCTCCGGTGCCAGCGCCTGTCACATCAGACGATCGGAGAACTTTTATAAGAAAACCAATGAATGCTAAATATCGCGGTCCTGTTTGCAGACCCCCAACTCCCACCTTGCCCAAGAAAAATGAGCAGCCTGGTACTGAGAGGCACTTGGTTCCCGCCAGCCCCACCCCGCTGGGTGCTGTTGAGCTGCAGACCCCCCCCCCCCCAGGCGGCGGCAGCAGCGCGGGCTTTACATATCCGCTCCATTTGAATCGATGATAGGAGCGATGTTTGTAATTCCACATCAAGCAGCCCGAGTGTCTAGCGTTTATTTGTGCTGTTGTTTTGGCAGGTTATCCAAGGGCCCCTCTCATCTGACATGTCAGGTCGACAATCAAACAAAGGGCACTAGTGAATTCACTTTTACAGTTAGGCAAGCTGAATGCTATTACCGGTGTATTTGTCACCGACCTGCAGATCCCAGCCTCTAATCTGCCATCCGGATGGATGCTACAAAGTGAAGAGTCAGGGACATGCATTTCCCGGTAACTACCTGCTGCCAGCTATTATTTTAAGGATCCTGTGATTTTCTTTTATTTTGAGGAGAAAAAAAAAACAAGGCAGCCGTGGTAATAAAAAGGCATATCAACTAGTCACTTCCCGGCAGATTTGTCACTGGCGTGGATACAGGAGAGGAGGGGTTTTTGTTGTTGTTGTTGTTGTGACTAGAAAATGTATACACTCGAATATAATACTGTAAATCTGGAGTGTGCTTCAAATAAAACCCTTTTTAGTACCTTGCATACTGGTAAACAAAATAAAAACGTATGCATCTTATAAAGAACTGCCGATACTCGCATACACACACAGGATGCTACCTACAAATCATAGGCTGACAGAAGATATTTTACGTTATATGATTTTGGGGTGAAAGTTATTATTTTTTATTCCTAAATCACATTAACATAGCCACAAAGCCATACATTATCACAGCTCTCCAATAATATCCCTAAATATTTCCTAATGATGGATTGTACTGCAGGGCTCCGAGGACCCAAGTTTAACTATATAATTCCAAGTTGTGAATTAAATTGCAAAAAAATCAAGTGCTCCTGGTAATTCTTTTATTTCTGCACATCGCATAATCAGATTGATCTCCTCCCCTGTTCAGCCCATAAATAAATCTTCAGAAATAATCGGTCACCAATAAAGCATCCCGTGTTCGATTTTGATATGTGTTTTAAAATTAATTAGGCAGAGCTCTGAAGAGGAGATCTTGCCCATGGTGATATCTCAAAAATCGCAAGGAGGAATTTGCCAAGCCACATGATTCCAGAGGGTCGGCTTGTGTTTCTACCTTTCACATTTTAGAAGGTGTGTGTGACTTGTGAATCGTGCTCAGACACACAACACAGGAGCGATGCCACGCGCTGCCCTTCACACGAGCCCCGGGGCCCCCAGGTGTGTCCATGGGACCAGCGTGGCGAACAAAGAACTCAATGCCTCCGTGTTCTCCCATCCGGAGCAGGAGTTGGACAATTCCGAACAATAAAACCAGGCCCAAACAAAGAGTGATTGATGACTCGGGAGCTGCATTGCCACCTCCACCAGGGAGACGCAGAGTGGGTCTTTGAAGGAGAAAGGAAAAGAGTTTCGGGCTTTAAATATTTACCATTTCATTCATCAATGGAGCATGTAAACGCAGAAAAACAAATATGCAAACGTGATTTTCCCCGAGTCTCCGTTTCCCACTCCGCACCTGCCCGGAATGCCTATTTACGGCCATCAGCGTAATGGAAGTCGCGAGAAGAAAACAGGTTAGCCACGGCCACGGTTATCCAACGGGAGCCCTTGGCTCCCCTCCTGGATTCCGTTTGTCACCAGGGTTTTCCGCAGGTTCCACGGTGCTGCGTAACCCACCCAGCATGGGGAAGCCAAGTTCTAGACCTGGTTTCCCGCATAGTTACAATATGTTATTGAAAAAGTGGTCCATCACCATAGGAGAATATACACTTTTATTATCACTTAAAGGGGAAACAAATGGGAGATACTCCTACGATTTGCACATCCTGCATTTCCTAATAATTTTTAAGGTGTCATCACTGTTAAAACAATTGCGAGATGTCTGTGTCTTCCTTTTCCATAGGCGAAGTTTATTTTTGCTCTTGGTGTGTATTTGTGAAAGAGCATGCATTTGTACCTGTAACACACTTACAATGTTTTCTAACCCAAGTAATAAAATTGGATTATTATTATTATTATTATTATTATATTACACCACGCTATCATCGTGTGTATTTGCACCTCTATTGGACACTTTCAATGTGAAGTTGCACTGTTTCCTTTAACTCTGGCAAACACTGTCTGAGGTAGAGACCATTGTTATTTCTATTTTACATGTGAGAAAACCGGGACCCTGAAAATGAAGGTGCCCTTGGTCACACAGTGAATGAGTGCAGGAAAAGTGGGGTTCGAAGCCGCATCCCAGCTACCCCAGGCCCCATCTTGATCCTCCCCCTACCCCTTCCCCACCCCCTTTCTTCAGTCCACCCCATGGTCAACAGAAGACCCCTTGGAATCTTGAACCCTGACTTGTCTTAATTCTACTTATCCATGTTACTTGGGTTTGGAAAGGAGTGTAGCCTTGTCCAGCACCACCCTGCCGTCTTGGGTGCCTCCCCAGGCTGCAGAGGGCCAAGGAGAGGGTGAGTCAAGGCGAGGGCGGGGCAGGGGAGGTGAGCTAGGAGAGCTCAATTTTAATCAGACTTGTGCTTCCCTGGCCAACAGCAAGGGAGAATCATGGAGAGATGGCTGCAATGACATATTTAAAGTTCTGAGGTATCCAGAGGGAGAGCCAAGGGCTAATCAGACAGTTCCCACCGGTGTCTCCCAAATGTGGGGTGTTCAACAAGAAGCATGCCCCCCCCACTGGGCCCCGCATGACCCGCATCCACGGACCCGGACCACCCTGCAGGACACACGCCCTCCAGTGTCCTGCGCTTGGCCACACTGGCCCGTTCCCTGCGCAGGGCTCTTGTCCTTCTCCCTAGATCGCTGCACATCTGGCCGGCTGGCCAGGAGTGTGGCGCAGTCCCTCTTGGCCTGGGGGTTTCAGTTCTTAACTCGATGTCGTTGCCTCCAGGATGTTTGCCATGATGTCCCAAGTCGCGCTCCTTCCTGACCTCTGGCTTCCCACACTCCTTCCCGGGGCCTTGTCCAAATCTGGCTCTTCCTTACAGCCCCCACTGAGCAAGTTCCCAGAAAGCAGGGTCCTGTTCGTTTCCCTCACCAGCCCCGCCAGGGAGCCCAGCACATGGCAAGTGCCCCAGGGTAACAGGAAGGAAGGAAGGAAAAAAGGAAGGAGGGAAAAAAGGAAGGAGGGAAAAAAGGAAGGAGGGAGGGAGGGAGGGAGGGAGGGAGGGAAGGAGGGAGGGAGGGAGGAAGACAATTTACTTGGTCTTTATAGATGGATTCAGCCTAGGACATTTTGCTAGAATTTAATTTTCCTTCTTTTTCCAGCCTTTTTTGTAGTACAATGTAAAGTAAAAATTGTATATACTTATAGTACACATTGTGGTGTTTTGATATAAGTATATATTGTGATAATGATGACCACATTCAAACTAATCAGCTTATCTATCACCTCACGTGTGTGTATGTGCGTGCGTGCGCGTGTATGTGTGTGTGTGTGTGTGTGTGTGTGTGTGTGTGTGTGTGTATTTAGAATATTTCAGATCTACTCTCTTGGCAAATTTCAAGTATCCCTGAATCATTTAAATTGTGCAGCTCCTCCTCAGTCTGAATTCTCACAGTACTTAGGGTTATGTGAATTTGACGTCCAGATCCAGAAAAAAAATCCATTCCAGAAATTACTGAAAATATGATGGGCATCATGCACACGCGTGTGTTACAAACATGCACAGTTTGGCACGTGTAAAAAACAAACCATCAACCACAGGTCTTTGTGACCATTTGGAGACATTTCAACCCGGCACTTGCAAATTCCAGACTCAGCTTTGGCTGATGGCTTCAGAAATTCGGTTAAATTGAACTTCAGGGATTTCACAAAAAGGAGAATGGTTTTCCACACTGAGCACTGCACAGCAAAGTGTGTGTGTGTGTGTGTGTGTGTGTGTGTGTGAGTGTGTGTGTGTGTGTGTGTGTGTGTGTAGTGTGCTGTGTGTGAGAGGGAAAGAAAGCAAGAGGAAGAAGGAGGGAAATTGCTGTGTCACTTGTTTTTATTTTATATATGCATGCTTCCACAGATCTGCCAATTTCTCCCAGCATTGCCTTTCTGGGAGAAAGGCCAATTTTCTTCATTTTTAAAATATCATAACATTTGTGTTAGCAAAAACTACTATAAATGCCATCGGCTACAGAATTCCAGTTTAATTTCTATTTTGACTTTATCAAAAATTTGAGAAAAATATCTTTGGGGAATCCAATTATCTGTGCTTAGCCTCAGCCCACAAACAAACACAAACCAACTGTTCCTGCAGCAGGCAGCCATTCAGGGAAGTCCCTCTAAGTGCAGATGCCACGGCCAAGGAGAGAGCAGGACTGGACCGTGCGGTGCAGTCTCAACAACGGACCCCTGATCCCAGGGACCAGACCATGTGGCGTAGCATATTGCATTCGTAAAAATCATATTGCAAAGAGACACAATATTTATAGAATACAAATACTAATTTGTCACACTGATCCTCAACCTGAATGTGGGTTGACTTCTTGCTTGATTCCTTTTAATAGCATAATTAAACAAATAAGAGCATTTATACCATGGAAGGCCCAGCTATGAGAAATCATGGCACTTTAATATTTTAATATTTAAAGCTGCCTAGCACTTCAGTAACGGGCCAACCTTGTTAAACGCCCATCCGTGATGCTGATTATTCTAGGATCTCATTTTCTCCTCTGGCTTCATTTAAAATCATAATCTTTCTCAACAGCTATCCTTTACTGTTTTCATAATCTTACTTCTTGGATATTAATGAATTGCCAGAGATCCAAAAACTCTTATTTGAGTGGTTTAACAAGTCATTGCAAACAGGATATTGGGTACACTAATTAAACTGGGGCTACCCCTCAGCCTACTCATCTGGAATATCATTATTCATTAATACTCTTTGGATTGTCATGACTAAATGTCATGCCTCCCAATGGCGGGTTGGAATAGCAGTGACCGCAGGAGATGTGGGCGGCAGTTGACCTGATGAGATGCAGGTGTGCCAACCAGGTGCCTGGCTCCTCCATCGCTCCTTAGCGCTCAAGCCGACGCTCTCCAAGCAGAAGAGGGAAACTGACCCACAGAGTTGATCAACGACGAACTGTCTTAAGTCTGTCCCTAATAAAATTTAAAAAAACACAATATAAGGCTAACCCTACAGGGGCATTAAAATATATCACACGAGCCCTGTCTGTGCCCCTGGATGAATAAATCAGGAGCAGACAGGCCACTGGCTACTGAGCTGTGAGCACCTGTGTTGGAGGCTCTCCTAGCCAGGCAGAGAAGCGCTGCACGCCCTAATCTCCTTCCCTGTGTCAGTGCCACCTTCGGACGTGACAAATTCCCTTCATTCTTTTCCTCCTCCTTCCCTTGAACTTAATGTGGTTGAGTCTCTTCTCCTACCTGGTTTGATTTCTCAAATCCAATCAAAACCTTTTTAACGTCCCCCATTTTATTTGTCTCTTCGCTGGGCTCTGCCCTGTGACTCCAGCACTTTGTCCCCATCCAATCTTCAAAGCTCCCTGCCGTCTTCATCCCTTACGCCAAGCCCAGAGCCACTCAGTTTCATGCAGGCTTGGTCCTTTTTGGATCTTTCACAAATAAATCCATGATTCTAAAAGTCACGTGTACAAAGTTGAAGAGCCAGTTGATGTATAAAAGCCTGTGTTAAATATTTAGCACTGGAGGAGCTGAAGACCCTTTGGAAGTAGTCTAATCTCTACTCCACTCTGCAGAGGCTCAGAACGGTGACTGGGCTTGCTCAGGATCACACAGCTCATCGCCGGCTTTGCAGGATGGTAGATCTCTTCACCCTGCACCTCCCACAGGCAGCACTGAGGACAGCCTTCTCCGCTGGCACGTGTAGGCCACATCATCATATATAACCTTATGCTGCAAAAGAGAGAAGCCCCAATCTCTCACGAAATTCGGCAATCGCATACTAAACATATCTAACTGCAGGGACTTTGAACAAGAAGCAAAATTTACCCTGACCCAATTCTTACTACGGCCTCCTAGACAAACATTTCAGAGCTAAACCTGTACACATCTTGCCCCAGAGGACGACAGCATTGTAACAATAGCTCCCAGTTGTCAAATGCTTGTTAAATGTTATAAATGGTAGAAAGTATTGGAAAAGTGTCCCGAGGTCTTGTGAAATACTCAGGATCAGTAGACATGGGCGTTCTCCTTTCTCATCTTGCCAAAAAAGAAATCGAGGGTCCAAGAGCTTAAGTAATTCACACCGGGACATGCGACAGTGTGTGTACAAGCTGGGTTCAAACCCCACCTGCTCCGCTCTCTGGCAGTGCGCTCCTGGCCTGCCAATGCCGGCTGGCTCCTCAGGCTGCAGCCCATAACTGGAGCATCATCTCCATGACAACAGTCACTCGTTCACCCATTTACCCATGCCAATGCCATTCATTCATTCATCCATTTATTTATCCATGCCAATGCCATTCATTCATTCATCAACTTATTTACACATGACAATGCCATTCATTCATTCATCCACCAACTTATTTATACATGCCAATGCCATTCATTCATTCATCAATTTATTTATCCATGCCAATGCCATTCATTCATTCATCAACTTATTTACACATGACAATGCCATTCATTCATTCATCCACCAACTTATTTATCCATGCCAATGCCATTCATTCATTCATTCATCCATTTATCCATGCTGATGCCATTCATTCATTCATTCATCAATTTATTCATCCACAACAATGCCATTCATTCTTCAATTTATTTTTCCATGCAATGCCATTCATTCATTCATTCAGTTATCCATGACAGTCATTCATTCATTCATTTAGGTATCTATGACCGTGGTATTCATTGAATCATCAATTTATCCATGATGAAGTCACTCATGCATACATACGGCTCCATTCACTCATTCACCAGTTTCTCCATGCTGAAGTCATTCTTCCCCTCCTTCTCTCACTCCTCTCTCAGTGGACTTTCAGGCAGAGCCTTCCCCACCCCAGCCTGCACCCTCTCTGAGAGCACAGCCAAGGAGTGCTGGTCCTTGGCCCCAAGGTCTGGCTTCTGGCTTGAGAGTAGTTTGGGAGAATTCTGAACTTGGTGCTTCAAGGCCTCTTCTCCCACCCGTAATTCCCTAGTCTTCACTATTCTTCACAGACCAACTTGAGGACTCACAAACCTGCTCACTGAATGGGTATGGAACCCAGAGAGTGGGAAAAGAAGAGTCTTTGAGAGAGAAATGCGTTGATCACTTACCAGGAAGGAAGTCTGTTAGTGGAGTAAAATGTACTCCCTGGGCCTTTAAAGATATCTATTAGTAATTTACAGAAATTATGAGAGCAAAAAGGGCCGTTGTTCTCCAAATTCAGAGCTCAGCCTGTGGCCTTCCACCACACGATGTTCTGAACCAGCCTCTTTGGGGATTCACATCAAACTCAGGTTCATAATTTATGTCATGGCATATCCTTGGACACTGATTAGCTACCACATCAGCTCTGTAACACAGGCGGCATAACCCCTAGTTTATCATTCATTTATCTGAAGTCATTTTGAATAATATCACAAGATTGTAATGCAATCATTATGCCATACAGCAGTCCAGGGCTTGCACACCAGGCTGCGGGGTCAGGGCCCTGGCAGGGTTCACACCGCTTAATTTACTCACTTCGTACACATTTATAAGATTAGAGTCAACAGGGTAGTCGCCAAGTTGGATCCGCGAGCGGATGCGTACACAAATTGCTAATAAGCTGTTCACTAGGAAGTACGCGAGACTTAATAACTGCAATAACAGTCTCCTCTCCGAGCCGCCTCGCACTTGAGTTTGAGACAAGCCATTCAGTGCTCAATGAGGAGCACGGATTGCCTTTGACTCCAGCCCCGCTCGACCTGAAGGCTTTATCGACAACCACTTTGCTGCCTACGCTCTATTAGGAAAACCGTGTCTTCGGGCCACGAGGAGGGTGACAGAGGGGAGGTCGATTCCTGGGAGGAGCAGGAGCACAGGGCAGCTGTGGCAGTGGGAGGAGGGAGGCAGAGACCCCAAAACTCAGAGCCTGAGAGAAGGAGGTAAGGGGGGAAGGAGGCAAGGGGGACAGTGCACAGCCCCGGGACACAGGGACAGAAGGAGGGTGGAGGCTGCACAGCAGGGCCTCGGTGCCACAGTGACTGCTGCCATTTACCTGGTCCTCTCTCCAGTCTCCACAGCCCTTTTCTTTTCTTTTTCCTTTTATTTATTTATTTATCTATTGGTACTGGGGATTGAACCCAGGGGCATTCTACTTTTCTACCTCCAAACTACACCGCCAGCCCTTTTAATTTTTCTTATTTTGAAATTGTGTCTCTCTAAGTTGCTGATGGTCTCAGCTAAATTGCTGTGATCCTCCTGTCTCAGCTTCCCAAGTACTGGGATTATAGGCGTGTGCCACCATGTCTAGCTTCCACAGCCCTCTTCTAAGGAGCCAACCAAACAGAAGTGTCCCTCAGTGTCTGGGGGGGGGGGCAGACATTGGTGCAAGGACCCTCAATGACACCAAAACCCAGGAGTGCTCAACCCTCTTCTAGCAAATGGCACAGTATCAGCACATAAGCTCTGTGCGATATGAATAGCTGCAATAATGCATTCTTTAAGGAACAAGAATTAGGGAAAAGCCCATCCATGTTCAACACAGAACAACGATTTTTCTTCCTATCTTTGCTCTCAGGCTGTTTGAATGCCAGCGCCTCAGACACAGAGGGCTGACTGCAGGAGGTCACCTTCCTAGTCAACTTGCGATGCTCCAGGTGACTGGCCCGTTGTTTTGTCCTTTGCGGGGTGGGGTAGGAGACTGCTGGACTCTTCGCAGGCCTATCTTCCCCCAGACCACTGGATCTGGAAGGAAAAATCAGGAGGTGATACTAAGAAAATATGGTTTTCGAAGTGACTTCCGAGACCGCAGCAGATATGCCTGCCTGCGGAGTCCACAGAGTCAAATGAGCTGCTCAGGCCCTCTCTGCAGTGGGTCCCAGCCAGGGACTGAGGTGGCAGCCATCAGGGGGTGGGAGAGGGGATGCAGGGAGGGGCTGCAAGCCATTCTCCCACCACCCGCAAGAGGGAGGCAGCAGTGTGTTGGAAATCCGTGGGCAGCCTCCTGGTCCTACTCCCGGGACAGGTGACTGGGCAGGTGAGGAAGAGGATGGTGGACAGGTGGGACCCAGGCAAACCTACCAAACATCAGGACGAGGGCATCGGTGACCCCGCATTCATTTCACAAGGACAGAGGGAGCACGCCTCAGTGAGAGGCACGGCCAGCTTTCCACAGCATAGCCAGGACAGGCACAGGAGTTGCAACACAGTTGGCTCTGTCCTTCTGGGACCACAGGAATGTGGAAGAGAGGAATGCGGTCTGCCCAGGAGAATCCAGAAAGGCTTCTCAGAGGAGGTGGCTTGTGGAACACTGAGAGTACAGCCCACTCTGGGCTGTTTTGAGGCTGAGTGGGCGTCAGTTCCAGAAGCTCTGTGTGGTATCAGCGAGGAAACTCTTGCAGAGTCCCACTCAGGGTCAGCAGGCGCCACTCAGGCTCTGGGAGGATCTCCCCTCACTTCCTGCTGGTGTCTGCTTGTTCACACTGTCATCCTTGCCAAATCCACCCAACTAGCCACGTGGCTTTGGTTGTGGCCTTGGTTTGGAAAGAGGTAGAGTTTAAATTGCAAATCAATTTTTAAAAAAGAGTCTGATTGGCTGGTTGCATTTCTCTGAAGGCTTTTTAACCTATATATGATTTAGGGAAGTTTTATTTATTTATTTTTGTTTCAAATTACATCCAAAGCATACAAACAGAACAGCAGCAGCTTAAAGCAATAGGGTCTTTTCCTCTCAGGTAATGAGCACTCTGGAGGGGGCACTGTCCGGCCTTGGTGACCCAACTCAGTCCTGTCAGGACCAGAATCTCTAAGAGCTTCTTGGCTCTCCCTCGCAGTCACAAGATGGCTGCTTCAGCTCCAGGCATCATATCTGTGAGAAAAGAGAAAGAAAGAGGTGAAGGTGGCATGAGACACACTTATCTACTTGTGTCAGAAAAGCAAAAGCTTCCAGAAGACCCGCGAACCCCTGCTGTGTCTTGCTGCCCAGAACTTGGCCCCATGGCCGCCCTAGCTGCAAGGGAAGCTGGGGAGGTGAGTGTTTAGCCTTTGCAGCCCCCAGCAGAGGCAGCTACTGAAGGGCATTTGAGAACACCACTGGTTCTTCTGCTGAAAGCACTTGTTCCTCTTCTGCAGCTGCACAATCCCCATAGTCCACAGCCTCAAAAAACAAGAGTGGACATCACTGTGCTACGGAAAGGCCCTTCACTCTTCCTCCCAAGCTGAACGAAGAGTAAATGCCAGCACAACACGCGTGTGAGAGGTGAGCCGACTTGGCTCTTTCCCAGTTTCCTGAAGATGATGTTTCAGATGATGTCTGGACACTCACAGTTCAAAGTCACACCAAAAGGAAGTCGGGCCACCATTTGCAACTTGTTCCCGTGCCTTGCCCTGGACAGGTCGCAGCTGGAGGCCACAGAAGTGTTCCTCAAACCTCGTGGTGATGGAAAGAGGGCCGGTCAGCGATCAACACTGCAAAGCCACAGACGGGTGTGAATCTGCAGCAGTTGCTTCCGGGAGAGCATTTCCACTTGTGCAGGGCTCAACTCAGAGAAGTCCAGCCGGGTTCTAGCAAGGTTCCCTAGGAGGCACTGGCTTGCATCAAGCAGCCCGAAGTCTCCTGCTTGGCCAGCCCTGCAGGGGTCCCCCAGGGCGGTCAAGGGGGCTCCCGAGGCCTTCCCATCGCGGTCGGGAAGAGGTAGCTGGAAAGGCAGCTGTAGCAGTGACCGTGCGAGCCAACCTGGGAAGAGAGGCAGACGTGGGGTTGGAGCCACAGGTGCCAGGCAGACCTGCAACTCCTGCCCTTGATCCTGGACTCATGGCTGACCCCACACAGTCCGTTTCAGATTGGAAATTGGGGATTGTGTTGTTGTGTATCTCATGGGACTCCTGGGAGAGAAGATGCACAGAACATGCTTCCCAAAACGCTTTCTGGCTGTCCAGCTCCTCTGAGCTCCAGAGGGCAAAGCATTTCCTAATCCAGTTTTCTCCACATCGGGGTTCTTAGCCTAGGATTTCTCCTGATTATCAGGACCCTTGAAACTAAATTCATTGTCACACACACACACACACACACACACACACACACACACACAGTCGGCCCTCTGTATCTGTGGGTTCCATGTCTGTGGATTCAACAAACCACAGATGGAAACTATTTGGGGAAAGGATGGGGTCTGTACTGAACAGGTACAGGCGTGTTTCTTTGTCATTATTCCCTGCACAATACATTATGACAGCTATTCACACAGCATCTACATCGTATTGGGTAATATAAGCCATCGAGCAATGATTCAAAGTATACGGGAGATGTGTGTGCATTGTATGCAAATACTGCACCTCTTTCTAGAAAGGACTTAGACATCCATGTATTTGTATCCTCCAGGAGTCCCATCACCAAATATGTATAGACACATATTTTCCCAGGGGGAGAGTCCCTAGGTTTGCCAGACTCACTGCAGGGTCTGCTAAGCCGGAGAGCCGAAGCCCTCAGCGTTGCCTGATGATACAGTAAGCGGGCACGCCGGTTGCCTCCAGTCGAGTTAATCATCTTCTTCCGTCTCAGCCCCGCCATTCACTCTAAGCCTAGTGATTTCCTAGAGAGCCAGCTTTGTCCCTGAGAAGTGTTGACACGTATCCATGGGTGGAAACAAGGACAAGAGCTGTTTGCTGTTTGCAGAGGCCGGGAGGCAGATTTCCAGGCTGGCCAAGAATTTTACATGAGGGTCTTGAAG
>PVJS01011388.1:12423-45956 GCA_004027185.1 Glis glis | reverse complement strand
AAAAAAAAAAAAAAAAAAAAAAAAAGATTTGGGAAATTTTGTGCTATTATTATACTGAGTTCAACTTTTAGCACTTTTCCCTCATCTCTTCTGAGTGTGTGTGTGTGTGTGTGTATGTGTGTGTGTGTGTGTGCACGCATGCATTTGGTCTTTTAATTGTGTCCCAGAAATTTCGTATGCTCCACTCAATCTTTTTTCTTTATTACTGCCTAAATGTGGTAATTCCTCAACTTTGTCCTCAATCCCTGCTATTCTTTCTTCTGCTTGATCTAACCTATTGGTGGGCCTTTCCACTAAGTGGAAATCTGACTGATTTATTGAGCTCTTCCATTAATCTGACTCATTGAGCTTTTCATTTCCAATATTTCTGTTTGGTTCTTTAATGAAATATCTCTTTAGGGGACATGAATTGCTCATTCATGTTCTGCATTTTCTTCCTTAATTCATTTAGGCATTTATTTATATCCTCTTGGAACTCATTGAGCTTTTTCTAAATCATTCTTTTGAAATTTTTTCTGGCATTTTATCCACTTTGATATCTTTGGAATCAGTTACTAGAGAGTTATGAACTTCAGGAGATATTATGTTGCCTTGTTTCTCATATTTCTTGTGTTTCTATGTTGAGATATTTGCATCTGTTGGAATGAATATCTCTTCCACTTTTTTTTTTTTTTGGTGGTGGTGGTACTGGGGATTGAACCCAAGGGCATTCTATCTCCAAGCTACACCCCCAGCCCTTTTTATTTTTTTGTTTTGAAACAGGGTCTCACTAAGTTGCTGAGGCTGGGCTCGAACCTGTGATCCACCTGTCTCAGCTTCCCAAGTACTGGGGTTACAGGCATGCATGACTACTCCCAACTTATCTCTTCTACTGTCATGTGAGGATCTTGTTAGTAAGCAGCCTTCTCTTGATTATATACCATGAGATATTGGGTTGTTGTATAGTGTGGAGCTTTAATTCCGACTGGATTTCATAATGTAGTTTTGCTATCATTTCTTTGGCTTGATTACAGGGTTTTGATACAATGCATTCTGTGTTGGATTCTGAGGTACCTTCACTCTTTGTAAATCTCACAAGAGTGGGGCCCTTCCGGCAGTTTGGGCAAGCATCGTATAGACAGCAGTATATATGGGGTGCACCCTCTGTGGTTACTCCTCCAGTCTCCTAAGCAATGTGTGGTCTCATATGGTATGGGAGCTACATATGCTTTGTAGATGTGGCCCACAACCATTGTTGTTTCTGCTGTTGCTACAGGGGTGAATGTCCAGGAAAAGGACTTCAGCCCCCACCTCCAGCTGTGCCTACTTGGGGCAATGCTCAGGGTTTTATCTCCCCTGTTTTTTAAGCTGAAGCATCCTCCAAGGCTCGATCAGAACTATGGCATGGCTGGAGTGCGGAGCAGATCCTCTGAGCTGCACTGGGGGTGTACCTCAGCTGCAGAGCACCCACCCAGCATGCTCAAGGTGCTGGCTTAGAGACCCAGCGCTACACAGAAAGAAGAAAACAAACAACAAAAACCAGATAAAGAAATAAAGTGAAAACCAAACAAAAACAACAACAGCAAAGAAAGGGGCAAGAATAGTACAGAATAAATTAAGAAGTTGAAAAATAATAAGAATATAATTAATGAAAATAATTTTAAATGAAAAAAAGAATAAAATTTAAAAAGAGGAAAAAGGAAAGAAAGCAGGTAAATGATAAAGAAAGAAAAAATGTTAAAATACTAAAAGGCGAAGGAAGCGGAGAGAGAAAGATATATACAAATGAAAAACAGCAATAACAAACATATTAATAAAAACAAAAAGCCGGGCATGGTGGTGCATGCTTGTAATCCCAGTACTTTGGGAGGCGGAGACCAGAGGATCCGGGTTCATGGCCAGCCTCAGCTCTCTCGCTCTCTCTCTCTCTCTCTCTCTCTCTCTCATTAGTGAGGCCCTCTGCAACTTCGTGAGACCCAGTTTCAAAATAAAGTATTAAAAAAATAGGGCCAGGGGTGTAGCGCAGAGGTAAAACGCCCCTGCGTTCAATCCCCGGTACCGCAAAAAATAAATAAATAAAAAATAAATAAAAATAAAAACAAAAGTGGAGCCAAGCATGGTGACACATGCCTGTAATCACAGTACTTGGGAGTATGATACAGGAGGATTGCAGGTTCAAAGACATCATCAGCACCGAAGCAAGACTCTCAGCAATCTAGTGAGATCCTATTTCACTTAGTGAGACCCTGTTTCAAAAAAATAAAGAGTAAAAAAAATAGGGCTGGGGGTGTAGCTTGGGGGTGCAATGCCCCTGGGTTCAATCCCCAGTACCGCAAAAAAATAATAAATAAATAAATAAATAAATAAAATAAAATAAAAAATAAAAAGGTCTGGAGGTATAGTGTGGAGTTAGAATGCCCCTGGGTTCAATTGTTCAGTTCCCAGTAACACACACACACACACACACACACACACACAACACACAACACACGTATGCTCACAGTAGTGTAAATCAGGGCTTCTTCTACTTAGGCTGTGACCCCCCCCTTGGAAAGAACAAAGATTGGGGTTATTCACCCCTTCTTCCCTTTGTTGTGCCTACCAGGCTCCCAGTGGGAATGGTTAGTGGCCTGAGCCATTTGGAGTACTTCTCAGCTGCCTTGCGTGCCAAAGTCAGCCGGGGCGGAACTCAGAGTTCCCGGGGCATGTTGTACTCCTGAGTGGTTTGGGCTGCGCACCCATGCGCAGGACTGACACCAACTCTGCAGCTCATAGGGGAGGACGCCATGTCCTTCTGTGCTGAGGCCTGTGAGTGCAGGGAGAAGCTTTGGGGTGGCAACGGCCTGTTGCCTGACGGGCGGGTGGGGGGCAGCACACCACCTGCACAAGATGCAGCAAACATGGTTTAACAATATCTGATTTTCATTCAATTTGATTATTTCCAAATCAGCCTTCAAAGGAAAACAATCTGTTGTGTGGCCACAACCTATTTATTGGGAATTGGGATTTTTTTTCTCCAAGTAAATTTGACTGGTAGATGGACAAACTATATTGTTTATTCATCATCAGAGGTATAAATCGAGCCGGGCATGGTGGCGCATGCCTGTCATCCCAGTACTTGGGAGGCTGAGACAGGAGGATCGCAGGTTCGAAGCCAGCCTCAGCGATTTAGCAAGGCCCTCAATAACTTAGCGAGACTCTGTTTCAAAATAATAAATAAAATAGAGCTGGAGTATAGCTTGGAGGTAGCACACCCCTAGGTTCAATCCCTAGTGCCACAAAAAAAGAAAGAAAGAAAGAAAGAAGGAAGGAAGGAAGGAGGGAGGGAGGGAGGGAGGGAGGGAGGGAGGGAGGAAGGAAGGAAGGAAGGAAGGAAGGAAGGAAGGAAGGAAGGAAGGAAGGAAGGAAAAAGGTACAAATTGTAAAGTTGGGCATGTTGTGTGCAGAATTCTCTGAGGCAAAAGATTTATGTGGGCAAAAAGGCACATGAAAAATAGAAATTTTTGTTTAGTTAAAAGTATTTTAAAATATCATTGTATAAGCAAATTAATGATAAAACATATCAATGCTTCCATATTCTTCTCAGTTAATAACTGAAGGAGGCTCTCTGCAACTTAGTGAGACCCTGTTTCAAAATAAAAACTAAAGTAGGGCTGAGGTTGTATAGCTCAGAGGTAGAATGCCCCTGGCTTCAATCCCCTGTGCCACAAAATAAATAAATAAATGCTTTGTCTCTATCATTCAAACTTCCAGAGGTGTCATAGTTATGTTTTCATGTAGATTCTGGCTATTAGTGTTCCATTCAGATTTTTAAAAAAATTAAATAGGGGGTTACTCCCCTAAAAAAAGATCTCCACGGAATCCAACTACTTGTCTTACCCTGTAAAGAAAAAATGTTACAAGGAGGAACTGGAATTCATCACTTATACTGGCAAAGAAGAAACAGTAAACTACTCTTGGAAGTTTCAGCAAACCTTTTAACTCAAGCCATTAATAGAATCGCCTCATTACCATCGGCACAGATGCCATTTATCTTGTCCCCTAGAACGCTTACAGCCTCGGAGACCTGACTCCCATCTTGAGAAGGGGTGATATTTTCTTTATTCCAAAGTGGATGGTGGGGCGAGGAAAGGTACCACCAAAGGATATGTCCAGGTGGAAATTCTCTCTCCTAGTTTGTATAATCAAATAGACTTTTCCCCCTAACTTAAGTAAATCATCGCTGAAATGGCTTACCCAAGTCAGGAAGATGAGGTTAGCTCACAGGGTGCATACCACTGCTGAAGTCTCTCAGTTGATAGTCAGCAGAGTGTCACTAAAATGGTCATTCTTTGGGAACAGGACCATAGGGAAGAATGACTGACAATGGTATAGACAATGGAAGGGGGCTAGGATTACATGCATACCAGCTCTCCAAACACAGGAATGACCTTTTCACGGTCGCCATATTGAAATCCCAGACATGTATCCAAGTGGACTCACAGAATCTTGATTTTTTTTCTTTCTTTGGTACTTTAACAGCAATTTACTTTGAGGCAAGAAGAAAAAGTTGCAATGAAAAAGTTATGCTATTAATTAAAGAGATGTAGGAATAATGAACTGGGGGGTCTCTTTATTTGCAGCCACTCTGTAGGGAGCTAAGTAGACATCTGACAAGAGGAAGCTAATTTAGAGTGGAAACAAATCATTGTGGAAAATGAGGAAATCCTGCTGGAAAAAAAAATGTGGTAGGATCACATCAGATAGGAGTGTTAGAGTAATTTGCTATTCTCGGCAGTCCAGCAGCTGGTCTAGCTAAAGCATTTTTGTTTTGCACGAGCCCTGCAATAAGGACAGGAAATGGTTCAGAAAGAACCCTGGCTTTCCTGAAACAGTTTTCTGTAAAAAATTAATGGCAAAAAAGAGAGATTTTTTAAAAGTTCAATTCTTAGCCATTTCAGAGAATCCTTAATGAGATAATGCATATGTTTCTAGGTTTGATTACTTAGAAGTTATCCTACAATGAAGAATTTCAAATAGAATAGGGATGAGAGGAAACAAATTTCTTCCCGTGTCATTTATTAAAAGTATACAATATTGAAATCAATACTTAGAACGAGGTTTATAGAACAATGAAGACTGTGACTAAACATTGAGAATATAGCACAGAAACATAAAGTGGGGCTTGCCGTGCATTTTATAATACTGTATTCCCCTATTCCAAATAAGGAAATAGTAAGAATGAGTATTAATAAGAGTTGAAATCTCCAAAAGATGCAAGAATTAGAATGTACACAACCCGCATCTTTGTAACATACAATTTCAAAATACGTCTAGAGGAAAATTCTTTAATGCAGCTAATTACCTGTAGGTATGATTATCTTTTTTTATTTTAATCATCCCAAAAGATTTAAAAGAAGATCAAAGAAAGATTTCTATTTTCCTTAGTGATACAGAAAAATTCTTTATTCTATTCAGAATATTACCTAGATATTTAGAACCATTTTCTAATCTCTAGACTTTTAATAGAATTCTGTATCCTAAACACTGCAATTAACTATATTTTTTAGGTAGCAAAAGGCATTTTTCAATGGAATTTTTGCCCTTGTCTTGCTGCAGAGTCATTAAGGAGGCATTGCGAGACAAAAGGTATGTGAACACACTTTTTAATTAGAGGGTATACCTCTATTCATACGAGATTCTCCTTGACTCTGAATTTTGAGTTTGGAGGGAAAAAATAAAATAAAATACTGTGTATTCATTTCCTATTGGCACTGCAAAAATGTACTATAACTTGGTGGCTTGAAATGGCAGCAATTTATTCTCTCAAGTTTTTTGTTTTTGTTTTTTTGTTTGTTTGTTTGTTTTGGTACTGAGGATTAAACCCATGGGTGCTCTACTCTTGAGCAACATCCCCAGACCTTTATTCGAGACAGGGTCTCCCCAAGTTGCCAAGACTAGCCTCCAATTTGTGTTCCTCTTGTCTCAGCCTCCCTCCTGCCTCAACTTCCTGAGTTGCTGGGATTCAGGGGAGGCCTGTGCCACTGAGGCCAGCTCTCTCATAGCTCTGGAGGACAGAAATCCACAGTCAAGTAGTTACCAGGGCTGCACACCCCCTGGAAGCTTTAGGAGAAAATCCATCTCGTGCCTCCTATAGCATCTAGTGGCTGCAAGCGTTCCGCAGTTCCCGATTCTATCCCTCCAGCCTCTGTCTCTATCTTCACATCCTTCTCTCTGTGTGGGTTGGATCTCCCTCTTACGAGCATACGTATGTTGGCCTTAAGAGCCCGCCTGCATAATTCAGAATAACCTCCTATCTCAGTATCCTCAATTTATTCCCTCTGCAAAGACCCTTTATCCAAATAAGTTACATGGACAGGTTCCAGGGACTAGGACCTGGAACTATTATTAGTGGTCCTAATAATTAGACCATTTTTCATCTTACAACATGCCCAATAGTATTCTCAGGCAGTTTTAAACCTAATGCATTTTGTAGGCTATATTGGAATGTAGAATTAAATAAAACTAGCCAAAGCTATCATAGTTGTAATAGTACATGATAGAAGATATGAGAGCTGTGTGCATGTATTTTTTCTATCACATTGAACCTCAGTGTGATGTATAATTGCAGTGCACTAGTAAAATAATTAAAATAGCTTTTTACCCAAATTACTTTTTATTCAAATATTTCATCTGACCTCAATTACTGAGGTCATACTATGCAACCCTGTTGTTCTGTGCTAATTAAATGCTATGAGAATCAATTTTTAAGTTTAAATTTTCCTCTGAGTCCACTTGGAATTGTTTATATTTAATTTTATTTTATTAGAAATTTATTTTGTAAGATTTCTTAGCACATTTTGTTTAAATGGCCCTGACGATATATGTTGGAAATAAAGTGAGAGTACTTGCTATTGGACTTTTTTTAAGTTCTACAAGAGGGTGGATAGATCTCTTACTCTTTTTGTTATGTTCTCTGGTGGTAATTTTCTTCACATCTGGGTAATTTGGTAGCACCCTAAAGAAACGAAGAAGATAAAATAAAAGCTCTGGTCTTGATTTATGGAATTTGCAACTGAGAAAATGATGTATGTTGACACATCCCAAAGCCAAAACATTGCTTTCCATCCCAGCAGCTTTGATTCTGATTCAGCAAGAGCAGACGAAGCTATAGATGCTAATATGAATCCATCCGGAGGTTATGTCATCGCATCTGTTGTATGCTAACCAGCTTAAGTGAATTACCCACATCCAGCAAGACATTATTCACTTTGGAAGGCAGCGCACTAGCAATCTATCATCGTAGTAGGAGGTAGCATGAGCATATTAGTTCTTTAAGTAGCATCAATTATACCTCCTAATGGAAAGGGAAACCATAGTTATTAAATCACATTCTATCTTCATAGTAGAGTTGTTTGTCTTCACTTAAAAGATGCCTAACCTCACTTCCTTTCCATTCAAGCACTCCTGTACGTGTTTATTTCCTTTCAAGAATCCTTTGGACCCAGGTTATTTATTTTTTCTTAATGCTAAGTTGCTGTCAAATGCTCTGGGACATTAATTACCTTAGAGACATGAAGAGTTCTCCTGGGAATAAAGCTTGAGGGAATTTTGAAGAGAATTCCTTGACCATCTTTCATGGATCAATTTTGCAATTCAGCCTTGAGTTGTATGCCCTCCAGCTCTGGGAGCCTGTCAGAGTTCTATGAAAATATAGGTCTAGTGGCAGAGAAATGGCACCAAAATGATACCCACAGAACCTGGCTTGCTCCTGGTTACAAACACGGTTCCTTCCATTGATAACACATCCGATGCATCTAGGCGCCAATGTATTCTCAATGAGAAATTCATAAATTCTCTGCAGAAATTTACCAAGGTTAGCTGGGCATGGTGGCGCACACTTATAATCACAGTACTTGAGAGGCGGAGATAGGAGGATCACCAGTTCAAAGCCAGCCTAGGAAATTTAGCAAGGCCCCCAGCAACTTAGGGAGACCCTGTCTCAAAATAAAAAATAAAATAAAATAGGGCTGGGAGTGTAGCTTGGAGGTAGAATGCCCCCAGCAACTTGGTGGGACCTTATCTCAAAATAAAATAAAATAAAATAAAATAAAATAAAATAAAATAAAATAAAATAAAATAAAATAAAATAAAATAATAATAGTAAAATAAAATAGGGCTGGGAGTATAGCTTGGAGGTAGAGTGTCCCCAGCAACTTAGTGAGACTCTGTATCAAAAAAATACAATAAAATAGGGCTAGGAGTATAGCTTGGAGGCAGAATGCCCCTGGGTTCCATCCCCAGTACCACACAAAATAGAAAACATAGAAAATTTAAAAAAAGAAAAGAAATTTGCCAAGCATTATATTAACTGGATCAGGAGATCAATTGAAATGGCTGAAGAGCTTATTCTAAGAAAACCATCATTGTATTTGAAAAACTGAATAGAGTAGTCATAGATGCCATCAAGTATCCCAAGAATATAAAATCAATCCTTTACCAACATCCAACAATAAACAAAGTTGTAACTATCCTATCAAAAAGTGCTTCCGAATCACCACTAGGGGCAATTTAACGTAAGGATATCCTCATTAAAACTGGTAAAATGTCCTTAGTCACTTGCTTTCTCATTTCCAAAAAGCAACTTGATAAAATCCCATGTAATGCAGTTAAATTTTGCGTTCTCAATAAATCTGATACAACACTTCTCAAAATGACAGAGGCATTGTTGCACAACACAATGATATGGCAAATATACGCATAGCATAATTTCCTTTATTTGACTCTAACCTACTGGTTTTAGGTAAGAGCGATTAGAATTGATCTTGAAGTGGTAGTTTTGACAGCGCGTTATGGACTGCTTATGGTCTTAGGAGGAATCAGGTGTTCTTTAAGCCGCCTTCCACCCCTCTGGGTCAAGCTTGCTTCTACACTTGGAGGAGAGTGTGTGGCTTCCATTATGTTGTGGAACATGTGACGTGTGTCACTGGTCACGAGGGAGGGTCTTGCGGCTGCCTCCCTTGGGCTCCAGGATTCTCCTCCCCCCCTTCACTTGCCCTGTCGGCATTGAAGGGTGAAACCAGGATCAGTGGTAACTTAGAGGCTTCTCTGTTTCGATGTGGTCAGGCTGACTCCATCTGGTTTTGGCATCTGCCTCCGTGAGGTTTGTGCGTGTCCCCTTGGAGGCCCTAACTGGCCTCTCTGCAGCCCCATCTATGCCTTCTGAGGTGGCTGCTCTGGCTGGTCTCCAGGCATCTCTTCAGACACTTCGGAGCCTGTCTCCATCTCCCAGGAACTGAGAGAGCCCGGAAATGTCTACTGCAAGATGTCCCTTACCCAGACATGCTGGACATCCAGGTCTACTTCCAGGTGGCTACCTCCAAGGCTGATGTGGGTGATCTTGTTTCTGAGTGCTAAGAGGAGAGATGGGACAAAAACCCATCTTGGTTTTGGTCGGTCTCAGTAAGCATTCTTACTGCTGTAATCCAAAACAACAGACCACACAACATAGAGGAAGGGAGATTTATTTGCTCAGAGTTTTTGAGGATTTTTGGTTCAGTCTATATGAGGCCAGAGTTTGTGGAGTTCAGGGCATGGAGGTAGGAAGCAGAGAGAAGAAGAACAAGGGCTCTGCTCTCACATCATGGAGGTTGGAATCAGAGAGCCAGCAAGCAAGAGGATTCAAAGATAAAAGCACACTACCAGGGACCCACCTTCTCCAGCCACACCCCACCTCCCTAGGTTACCACCCAGTACATCCATCACAATAGATTTATCCACTGATGAGATACAACCCGCTTGACTTAATTACATCAACTCTGAACATTAATACATGAGCTCTTCAGGGGATATTCTGTATCTCACTATAACATGGTTAAATTCTCTCTTCTCAACCTACCCTTCCATGCCTTGGACAATGCAGATTGAAGAAAACATTACAGCATGCACCTCTTGCCCTTAGCCTCTTCTCTCCTCTCCTCTTGCCCTTGAGTCCTCTTTTCTTCCATTAGTCATTTCCCAGGATCCACAAAAGTGCAGCTTGTCCTAGATTATTTACTTCTTCTGGATGCAAGCCTGATTATGAATCCCCAAGGAAGCATGGGGCAAGATCTCTTACCACCGGAGAGTTCTGGGCTCTGAGTGGCTTGCCTAGTTAGTTCTTGATGAAGTCAATGATAGGCACTGGCATGGAGGAAATTTTTCTATACACTATGCCTGACTCTCACTATCTCTTACTGTAAAGATAATCAGGTTTTTCCCATGTTCTGCCCCTGGGTAGAAAGAGATAGGTTGTGTTGGAGCATAATTAAAGGAAAAAAGTAAAATGCATTGGTTTAATATTTATAATCACATTGTCTCCAATGTTTAAATCTATATGGTAAGTGTGTGAATATATACATATGTAGGTATAATAGTCCTGTTCCTTATTAACTATATGACAATAAGAAAGTTACTTCCTCTGTTTTCTCTAAAATGTGGATAAAAATACATACCTCAAAGTATTGTTTTTAAAATGGTAAACAGGATTTAGCAGGTGCAATGACAGATAAAAGCTTTGAGAGAATTGAAGACACAGGTAGCCTAATAATTTATCTTTTTATACTGAGTGACTCATTTCACAAATTAGACGCTGTTAACTCATCATAGATGACAACTCCACTGGCTGTTAACTATCAAAGGGGCTTTTGTAATTATTGCAAATGAAAATCAAAAAATCCCAGCCAAGCATGGTGGTGCACGCTTGTAATCCCAGTACTTGGGAGGCTGAGACAGGAGGATTGCAGGTTCAAGGTCAGCCTCAGCAAGTAGTGAGACTCTCATCAACCTAGCAAGACCCTGTCTCAAAATAAAAATAAAATAGGGCTGGGGGTGTAGCTTGAAGATAGAATGCCTCTGGGTTCAATCCCCAGTACCACACAAAAAAAACAAATACTGCAATAATGCAAATTATCACAAAATATATCTATGTATTGGCAAATAGGTTAGTTGCATCAATCTGCAAAATGTGTGCTTTTGGAAAGTGATCCTGTCTGTTGGGGTTTCGGAAGTCGGCTCTTGGTGGACAGCTGTAGGTTCGGGCAGAAGCCCTGCACACCAGGCACACGGCAGTCCACACAGCTCTCAGCCACAGCCGCCCGGGCCCCGCTTCTCTCCAACTTGGAAAATATGCCTGACGCTACAGCGACCCAGAGGTGCATGGAGGCCCTGATTGCTATCTTCTAGAAACATCCTGGAAAGGATGGAAACAGCTCTCTCCATGAAAGAGAGTTCTCCGAGAGAGAATTCTGAGCCTTCATGAATACACAACTGGCTGCCTTTGCAAAGAACCAGAAGGACCCTGAAGCCCTTGACCGCACGATGAAGACATTGGACCGTGACATGATGGGCGGCTAGATTTCCAAGAATTTCTTAATCTTATTGGCATCCTAGCCATCACTTGCTGAGACTCCTTCCTGAGGGCTGCCCCTGGCCAGAGGGTATCTGAAGTCCCCAGGGGCCTGGCCTCCCACTCTCCCCTGTCTCTCCTGCCCACCCGGTCATCCCAGCCCACAGGTCCCCCTGAGCCCAGCTCACCATACAGCCCTCTCCTGCTGGTAGCACTGAAACAACATCCTTTTTCAAAAACACTCACTGGAGAGTCGGTACATTTGTGCAAGGGATGGTGGAGTGTGGAAAGAACATAAATTATATAAATGTAAGCCAGGACCAGACCGGAAGCAGCCTGGTACGCAGTGAAGGTGTGTCTCGGTGTGCATGTAATCATGATGAGTGACTCAACGTAGCTACCTCCAGGGGGTTCAGTTTGCAAGAGCGATGTCATCTATTGTCATCATGTACTCATTCAATATCCACCCACCCCTGCCACAGGCGCTGTCCTGGGCTCTAAGGATCATCTCAGCAAGACAGACAAGCCCCTGCCTTCACTGAACTCGCTTTCTAGTCTGTGTGGTGGGGGGAGAAAACAAGAGATGAATAAACCAATACACTAATAAGCAGTAAGAAAGAATCATTGAGGGATGGCAGAACCAAGTATCGCCTCCATTCCTAAGGAGCAGAAGCAGGGACATGTCGGTTTATGTCAGTGGTGGAGCCCGTTTCCCGACACTGCGCCTCCGCATGGGATGGCAGAGCTGGACTGGGTCGGCATCTCCCTGCAGGGTGGAGTTGGCCACTTGACGGAGCAGAATGGACGTGACTGAGGGTCAGCACCTACGCACCTGCCCGAGACAGGTGAATTTTAAGAGGCTGTCTGGAGAGGGACGATTTCCCCTGCTCTGCGTTCTTTTACTGGTTTAACTGAATTCCGGGGAGTCTTCTAAAGTTGGCTGCCCATTCCCTTACTAGGAAATCCCCAGGAACATTTAGATTTTAGATACCTAAAGAGAGTCACACCTGTGCAGGAGAATCCAGATGCAGGTGCCTGGAGGAAAAAAATCCCTTACCCATAACGACTGTGAACCTCAAGGGGTGGACACAGTGGCTGCTGAGGAATCCCGAGTCACCAGGATGAGATGGTATGAAAGAGTTCGCCATCAGCTCCCCTTCTTCCGGCACTCAGACATATAACAGAGAGTACTAGTTTTCTTCCTGAAACTGAAACGGTTGGGTCATAACTTTGCAAGTAAATTTTTGTTGGAAATGTGATATCGATGGAGGTCACGTGAAGGAGACTTCTTACTTCAGGATAAATTTGCATCATGTTCTTTTAGCTAGTATCCCTCAGAATTAATAATTATGAGCAGTGAGCAAGTTCATATATTTGTATTTGTCTCCCTTGCTCTTTTAAGACAGTTTACTCTAAAGATTGCTTCTGCTGCCAGGCGCGGTGGTGCACACCTGGAATCCCAGTACTTGGGAGGCTGAGACAGGAGGATCACAGGTTCGAGGCCAGCCTCAGCAAGTACTGAGATTCTTATCCACCTAGTAAGACCCTGTTTCAAAATAAAAATTAAAATAGGGCTGGGGGTGTAGCTCAGAGGTAGAATGCCCCTGGGTTCAATCCCCAGTACTACACACACACACACACACACACACACACACACACACACACACAAAGATAGCTTCTGCTTCCACAAGGTTATCAGAACATAGCTTTGTTCTCAAGGGTTACTGAGTGTAATATGACATACTAATGTTCCCCTAGTCAAAATAGTTCAGTAAATAGTGACAATGGATGCTGGCTCCTAATGATATGATCTGAAAGACATGTGATATGCCGGTATCCAATGGGATTATTTTTATTCCAGAGAAAAAAATACAATCGTGTTATTAAAGATTCCTTAAAGCACTTCAAAGAAAAGAGGGGAAAAAATAAATTTCTTGACCTGTAGTCCTTACTTGTCTGTGGTTACTTATATGCCTCTTGGAATTTAGCATTTACTAATGACCCTATCTTCTCTAAGACATCTCTACCTTTGCTTCACCTAGTTGAACATTCTGTTATCCCCCCTAAACTTCCAGGAGTTCTCAGGCATTCTGAGGAGTCACCCTGACCATACATTGGCCCCTGTTCTGCTTCACCGTTGCAGAATGATTAGTTGTGTGTGTTCTTACAGCCATCAACAGCATGTGCTTGAGTTCTAGCCTAATGGATACTTCACAGTACAAACCACGTAATGACTTTGCACTGGTACCTAATCTATTTCAGAATTCTGCCTAAGGTTAGTCAGAATTGATCATCATATCCTAAAGGTTTTTCCAAGTCTCTTTTTCTTATCAGATTTATACATTAATTGCCATTTCAAATATACCAGAGTTATGGGCTCTCTTAATAGAGGATGGCCCTGCTTATAGCATCCTCTCTTTTCTTGTCTTCTGAAGTGCCCATCACTGGCCTTCTGATCCCTCATGAGAGTCATTACACTTCTAGCAAAACCCTGTTTATGAAGTATGTGACAGACTTATTTATGCGAAGACATTAACATCTGAGAGGGCTGATTATCTCATTCTTCCCAGGGGGATGTGCATGTCGGTAGTGGTCAAGGCAGTAAAATTGAGGAATGAAACACGAGTGGTTTAATGTTAAATGTCTGTAGTAATGGACCGAGAGAATGTGAATTTTAAAAGATTGTTTTATTAGTGCATTGCAATTCTGCATCATAGCGAGGTTCAGTGTGATAAGAACACTCACGCACACAGCTCTTGGTGTACTTCCTCCCACATGCTACCCCAGTCCCCTCTCCTCCCTCCCCACATGTATTAGTGAAATTGGAAATAATACCTTCACATATTGTCATAGTATTATTTGAACTCTTTCCTTCTTCAGTCCTCCCTCTTCCCCTCCAGAATTCCTTCCCCCAATCCTCTTCCACTACTCTACAGAACTTTCTTCACATTATTTAAAAATCCCTTATGTTTCCTATTTTCTCTCTAGCTTCCACATATGCAAGAAAATATATAGCCTTTGACTTTCTGAGACTGGCTAATCTCAGCATAATATTCTCTAGTTTCATCCATTTTCCTGCCAATGACATAATTTTGTTCTTCTTTGTGGCTAAGTAAAATCCCATTGTGTGTATAGACCACATTTTCTTTATCCATTCATCTGTTGATGGACACCTGGGTTGGTTCCATAATTGGGCTATTATGAATTGCACTGAGAATGAGATTTTTAAACAAGGTGTAGGCTGGTGAGAGTTCCTGATGACACACTGATGAGTGTTTCCCTCGAAGACCAGCTAGGCCTTTGGCATGCTCCTGTAATTTACAGCTCCAACTGCGTGTGCATTCAAATAATTGGGGTTTAGACTCTACCTTAGCAATTTACACATTCACTTAGAAACTCATCCTTATTGTCAAAAAAATGAAAAAATGTATTAAAAGTTGGAGAGTTTTCACTTTCTTTTCCATTTAATAGAGTAACTTCATAATCCCAAAGCAATAAATGTGCACTGTCTTACTCCTAAATGGCATTTTCTTGCTTCTAATAATTGTTGGGCACTTCAACTTATTTTGTATTTTACTCTTTTTAAATTGATATCTGCCCTTAATAATAGTTAGCACTTAGCATTCACTGTGTGGCAGGCTTGCTCCCAGTATTTTATGCATGAATATTAACAATATAAATTAATCTTGCTGGGCATGGTGGCGCACGCTTGTAATCCCAGTACTTTGGGAGGCGGAGACCGGAGGATCCGGGTTCGCGGCCAACCTCAGCTCTCTCTCTCTCTCTCTCTCTCTCTCTCTCGCTCTCTCCTTAGTGAGGCCCTCCGCAACTTGGTGAGACCCAGTTTCAAAATAAAGTATAAAAAAATAGGGCCAAGGGCGTGGAGCGGAGGTAGAACACCCCTGCGTTCAATCCCCAGTACCGCAAAAAAAAAATTAATTAATTAATTAATTAATCTCCCCCAAAGTACTGTGAGACACTACTTATTATCACTACTGTATAGAGGAGGGAAACAAGGCACAGAGAAGTTAAGTACTTTGCCCAGGGTCCTACAGCTCAAAGATGTCTGAGTTGAGATTTGAACTTGGGCAGTCTGGCTTCAATATTCTCAGCCACTCTAATGGACTGCCTTTTTACTCAGCTGTCTTCATTTCTGTGTCATCTATCCATATCTTTTTGTCCCTATCTTTGTACTATCTGGCCTAATTGAACATTACCTTGTACATCCACATTAATTATTTTAGGTACCTATTCTCTGCCACTAAGAATTTGTGAATACAAAGATGACATTGCTTTTCACCCACCATATTTTCCCAAGATTCTTAGGACCAGTCTGTGCTATATGGAAAACACACACACACACACATACACACAAACACACACACTCATACACACACACACACACACACACACACACACACACACACCTGTATCAGTTAACATTCTCACTGCTTTAATCCAAGACAACTAACTGACCACACAATTTAGAAGAAGGAAGATTTATTTTCTCACAGCTTTTTGGAGATCTCGGAGCTCCAGTCCATGTCAGGCTGGGTTACACCTGCAGGGCATGGTGGCAGGAAGCAGAGAGAGAAAAGAGAGAGGGCAAGGGCTCTGCTTTCACATCATGGAGGCTGGAAGCAAGAGAACCAACAAGCAAGGGAATTCAAAGACAAAAGCACAGTCCCTAAGGCCACACCCCCAGGGACCCACCTTCTCTAGCCACACCCCAGCTGCCTAGGTTACCACCCAGTAAATCCATTACAATGGATTTATCCAGTGATGAGATTACAACCTTCATGGCTTAATCACTTCAACTCTGAACAATAATACATGAGCTCTTCAGGGGACATTCTGTATCTAACCATAGCACACCCCATAAATCAAAAATGAAATAGATCAAACATATTCAATAGAATATTGTTTCCACGTTGTCTTCTCTTTTAATCAGATGGTTATTATGCTATTATCTAACAAGGAAGGAAACTAAAATTCCTCCCTGCTGTTCACACTTTTCAACTATTTATATAATCTTCTATTTTGGCAAAGAGTTTTAGCAACTGTTTATGCCTTGCTGGAAAGTCACTTCTATTCTTACTCAACAAAAGAAAAAAAAACTGTTATGTGATTGATTTGTGGTCATCTAGGATTTATCAAGACCAAAAGTACAATTTAATATTCCTAATCTGACTTCCAGACTTCAAGAATATCCTTGAGTGTCTGCTCCCACTTGCTATTCATAGGTGATTTTAGGTGTGCCACTTTGCCGTAGATAGACAGACAGACAGACAGATAGACAGACAGACAGACAGACAGATAGATAGATAGATAGATAGATAGATGATAGATTATAGATAGATAGACAGACAGACACATGCTAGATGTGCCACTTTGTCAAGAAGTTATGAAGTCTCCATGATTTTCACAGGCAGGGGTTTCCAGCAAAGTGCTCCTTCTGGTTGGCTGTTCAGGGCAACACCTCTCTCCACCATTGAAGGTTGTGCATCCTTTATCTCTCAGGCATTTGCTACCCCAATGAATGCTGTGTGTATCCTACTGGGGACACCCCACAGTGACTTGCAGATGGCCTTTTACACACACCTCAGGATACTCCAAACTTGTATTTTGTCACCTTTTTGAAGGCTCTCCATGTTCGTTTGCATCTAGAATCTCTGGGTAGAGAGGTTCTGGGTAAGACTGAAATCCCAGTACTTGGAAGGCTGAAACAGGAAGACTGCAGGTTTAAGACCAGCTTCAGCAACTTAGTGAGACCTTAGCAACCTAGCAAGACCCTGTTTCAAAACAAAAAAACAAATAATTTAAAAGGGCTGGGGGTGTAGATCAGAGATAGAATCCTCTGGGTTCAATCCCCAGTACCACAAAAAAAGAAAGAAAGAGAGAGAGAGAGAGAGAGAGAGAGAGAGAGAGAGAAAAGAAGGAAGGAAGGAAGGAAAGAAGGAAGGAAGGAAGGAAGGAAGGCTGGCTGGCTCTCAGTAGAAAGATGGAGCTTGGCACCACTGCAGATCTATAGGCTTGGCTTTGTGTCTTGAATAACAATATTAATAATATAAAGGAGGAGAAGGAAAAGGCATATGCTGAGGACATATTACAGATAAGTCATTTTCTTAACATGTGCAGATATTCTTATGAAGTAGGTATGGTTATCCTTCTTCAGATGGAGAAATCGAAATCTAGGTCTTATTTGAGAAGAGACAGGCAGTAAGTGGGAAAGTTAGGATTCAGTGTAGCATGGATGATGTTATTGCTCTTTTATCTTAAAGAAGTTACTTCAGAGACACGTGTGTGTGTGTGTGTGTGTGTGTGTGTGTGTGTGTGTGTGTGTGTCTAGAATGCTCACAAGGTTTCCACTGGCAGCAAACATTTATGATTGAGGACCTGTAAAACCATACGCCTCGTGCTGGTCACCTTTTGGGTATTGACTTGACTGAAGCCCAGTCATCAACTGAACACAGTCTGCCAAGGTTCTCCGGGTTCCGGGTGGTTTGTAGATGACCAGCACTATGCTAACATCTTCATTACATTCTTATTTAATGCCCACAGCCATCCTTGAAGTAGGTAATGCCCCTATTTTCAGGAAGATGGAACAGGGGCCTAGAAGGTGAAGTTACAATGTCACTCTACCAGTGGAAAAAGCCAAAGTTTGAACCTACATTGCTTGACTCAAGAGCTAGCATGTCTTCCTGTTTGAATAGAAATTAGAAGAAAAACATTCATACTTTCAACAGAGCAGAATAAAACAAGTTCTCCAAATGATGTGTGTGTGTTGTGTGTGTGTGTGTGTGTGTGTGTGTGTGTGTGTGTGTGTGTCTGTTCTTAGCTTAATTGTTTTTGGGGTCTTTTTTTCTCTTCTTAGAACTGGGGATCGAACCCAGGATGGTACACTTGCAAGGCAAGTACTTTGCCACTGAGCTACATCCCAGCCCTACAAATTATGTTAATATACCTTTTTAGGCTTTTTTTTGTCTCTGCTATATTGTGATGTGAAAATAGTATAAGAAAATTCATGTACATATCCAATTTTTGTAGGATTTTTAAACCCAAACCCTGGGTGAACACATACCATTTGAATAGCTACAACTTTTCATTTCTTGAAGAGAGAAGACAATAAAGCTAAATTATGTGCTAAGTAAAATTTTATGTCCTATAAATCTAGGATCCTATTAGGTAGGACAGAGTATGCCAACCTGCTACGTTTATGAAGTTTTTGTTTATGCATGTGTTAACTTCAGAACTTCAAATTAAGAGGATTTTCTGCCCTGTAGGCTTAGAGAAGCAGCAGGATTATTTGTCTGCTAAAAATGCTTATTTTTAACCTATATTACCATCTCATAAGAAAAGATCATTGAGCCGGGCCTGATGGAACATGCCTATAGTTCCAACCAGTTGGGAGACTGAGGCAGGAGGATACCTTGAGTCCACACCAGCCTGGACAACAGAGGGAGACCCCATCTCAAAATAAACAAAAAACCCCCAATAATTTTGTATAAAAATAATAATTTTGTACCTATGAGTACTTGCCTTTGAATTCTATTTACCACTAAATCGGTTTTCTTCCTATACAAAACCTGTTCCCCATGGTAGCAAACCTCACACCTCCATTCTACAGTGCTCCAGGGTGCTAACCTGGGATGTTCGATAGGTCAGAAAGCCAAAAAGTCCCTTTTCAATGTGGGGTGGGATAGTCCCCTTTTGGTGCGTTTATCAGGATGTAACCTTTAAGTTGAAGAACGTGGGTATATCGCCAGTCTCAAACAGATTTGTGTTAAGTGCTTGGTAAATGCTGGACACAAGGAAGCATGCCACAGGTATTCAGTAGATGCCTCTCCCATGACTGACACTGTGCTAGATAGAAGAGCCAAAAGGCTCAGTCTTCAAAGGTCTGGGCAATTTACCTGGGCAGCTAGGACAAATACCAAGAACTATTGAAATGTAGGCCGATTTTTTTCGGAACACAAGGTCCAAGATTTTTTCTTATTGAGTAGTTCCATAGCCATCTGACCGATTCTGACTTGCTTTTCTTTCCCTTTTCTCCACCCCACTTCCACTTTTCTGCACAGAAAAGTGAAGATTTATTTAATTTCTTTTATTTGGCATCCCGACAGCCTAAAGTCATCAGGATAATCGCCGTAAGAGGACTTTGTTTTATTTTTTATCACCCAGCACATTTTTATTGTCAGACAAGTTGCTAATCATTCATTTTTTTATTTACTCTAGCTGGGGAAGTTTTGCAAAAAAAAAAATCTTGTGACTATTTAGAAGAAAAAATGTTTTAAATCATGGGTTCTCTCCCATTCTGCTGGCTAATGAACACATCACAGATTTAAACTCTATGACTTAACTCTATGACTTCCTTATATAAGCAAAGGAAAACCTCTCCCTCACCCCTAAGAGCTGGACCCCAGCCCCAGGACCCCTGACCTCCTCCCAGACCATGCTGTACCCTGGAATGTCAGAGCAAGGCTGAATTCTATGATTGGAATAATCATTCCGAGAGGCTCAGATAGGAAACAAACATACACATGATTAGTGTCTAGTTCAAACCTAGTTTCTTGGGATGTTTTTAAAGAACGTATTCTTTTATGGTTTGTGAAACTGAATGCTAATATTTTAGTAGTGTGTGTAAGAGAATATATAAGAAAAAAGTAGAAGAGTCAATATTAAATAGACTACCAGGACACTATGATGTAGCTGATGACTTTTGGGAGCTGATGAGAATGTAGGAAAGGCTGTGTTGAGAATAGAACCAGACATATCTGGGATTAGAGGGATTCTCACGAGTGTTCAGAGTTAGCCCCCAACAAAGTGTCAACAACATTGCCTGAGATCTTCTTCCCTAACCTCAGAATGCATTTCTCATCATCACACTCAAAAGCCAGTGTGCAGAGCGTCTGTTGGTTGAGTGAATACCATGTCGGCCAGTACTGCATAAATGGTAATTCCTGATAATCACTCCTAATTCATGTTCACTAAGATACAGTATCAGTGATCCTGAAGTTAAGTTTATGAGCTTCCACAGTAGGTCCTGGTTACTGTGATTCCGAAAAGCCCATGATTTTCAACTCTAAGAGGCAATAGTTCAGCCAGGTGTGGTAGCACACACCTGTAATCCAAGTACTTGGGAGGCTGAGACAGGAGGATTGCAGGTTCGAGGACAGTCTCAGCAATGTAGTGCGACTCTCAGCAACCTAGCATGACCCTGTTTCAAAACAAAAGGTAAAAAGACCTAGGGGTGCAGCTCGGAGGTGGAATGCCCCTGGGTTCAATCCCCAGGACCAAAAAAAATAAGCAAAGAAAAAAGAGGTGATAGTTCTTCACGCAGGCTCCAACTGAAACTTGAAAAATTATGTATATGATTGTGTGGTGATGTGATGAATATATGTATGTTTATAATATATTTCAGTCACATATTCACAGGCAAATGCCATCAAGAAACTTTTGATACCAAAAGGATAATAATCGGGAATTCCATCTGAGTAAGGGGTGGCCAGCCTTCGTTCCTTTTCTGATTAGGCATGGGCTCAGGAGTTGTCTTGGAGAAAATGTGGGTGCTCAGCATCATGGGAGGCAGCCAACTGTCAAGGGAGACGTGTCACGCACTTATGTGAGCTGAAAGGTGTTTAAGCTGAGGTCAGTGGGCAAGACCTTTGAGTGGTTTTACCTAAGATTAAAGGATATGACTCAGATCGTTAAAGGAAGTAAAGATGTGATATATTCATGCAACAAAACCTTCCCCATAGCCGTCAGCAAATTAGAGATGTTTAGGAGAAACACCTGCCCGTTGGTTGTGTTGTCATAAAAGGCAACCGTCATCCTTTCTCTCCCTAGCAGTATCAAGAGTAAATACTGAAGCTGGGCCTGTAATCCCAGTACTTTGGAGACTAAAGCAGGAGGGTCACAGCAACTTAGTGAGACTCTTAGCTACTTAGTGAGACTCTGTTTCAAAATTTAAAAAAAAAAGAGGGCTCTGGGTGTAGATCGGAGGTAGAATACCCCTGGGTTCAATCTCCAGTACCAAAAAAAAAAAAAAGAGTAAATACTGAGCCAAATGAGTCCAGTGTAGCAGTATCTAACAATCACAGTTGGAGACGGGCATAAATGCGTGACAGATATTTTACTGCTTGCCTTTTCAAACTGAATGTTATAAGCATCAGTGGACATTAGTATTTCCATAAATCCTTACATTTTAAATGGAGAGATAAAATATTAATTCAAAATGGCTACATCAGGATTAACTTAGTTCGTAAAACTTGGTCCCCATCTTATGTTAAATTTTGCAGGCATGCAAGAGAAAGAAAAAGAACTTGATATTAATTCACACTTTTTATTTCCCAAATCTTTTGCTTCAGTTAAAAACATTGCTCTGAAATGCTGGTTTTATTTAACATTTCCATTTTAGAGATTTGAATGCTTGGTCCCAGTCGGGTAAACTGATCTTGCCCCGGAGCATCTCAACTAATAAACAGTCATGTCAATAGATCTGGTAGACCAGAAGCCCAGCCACTGTCTGCTCCTCCAGGTGGCCTCTTTAAGAGAATATTTATCTACTCCGTTCCCCTCAAGACAGCTGTGGTGACCTCGGAGTCTCTGAGCGAGTGTGCTAAAGATGTTTCGATTCTTTATAAAGCAGTATCTGAGGCCAGGTTGAGCCAGAAGAGACCGAAAGTTATATATGGTATTTTTTTCCCTGTCTTTTTGTAGATCTTAGCTCTGGACTTGCACCAAAGCCTATTACTATATAACTGTAGGCTGTGTAGCTGTGAAGGTCTTTCTGTGAAGAACGTGGAGGTGAGGTTGGACTGTAGCCTACTTTTTGCAGTGTGGAAGTTTCTCAAAGCAAATGTCAAGCCTTTGACTACGCGTGAATCAAAACACAGACAAAAATAAAACTTTCAAATACCTCTTGGAACCCAGACTAGAGGTTAATAGCAGAAAATAGTCCCTTCGCACTCCTCAACATCTCAAGAGTGTTCTTATATTCACCATTAATTTATTTGCAAAAGATTCAGCTCTTCTTTTAGAAATATCACAGGTCAGCCAGGCATGGTGGTGCACGCTTGTAATCCCAACACTTGGGAGGCTGAGACAGGAGGATTGCAGGTTCAAAGCCTGTCTCAGCAACTTAGTGAGGCCCTCTGCAACTTAGTGAGAACTTGTTTCAAAATAAATAATAAAAAATAGGGCTGGGGGTGTAGCTCAGAGGTAGAATGCCCCTGGGTTCAATCCCTAGTACTGCTAAAAAAAAAAAAAAGAAATATCACAGGTCTTTTTATTTTATATTTGGGGATGTTCTAAAGCATGCTTCCTTCTTATTTCTGTAGGAAAATTATAATTTTGACACTCGGGGGGGGAAAAAGTTCCATGAGACTCTTTAAATGTTTAAGTTAAAATGATTTCCCACACTCTATGTGTTGCTTCCTCAGCTACAGCCAGGACCAGCGTTTCTAGGGGGAATTGGAGCGCCAGTGTATTCATTCTCATTTCTAGATTCTCTCCAGGAGGAATAAAGAGGAAGGGAGGAAGATTGAAGCTTTATTTCTATGGGATCTTCGCATCTCCCAAAGCGCAGGTGTTTGGGGTAAAACTGGCTTTGAAATCATGTCTGGTTGAGAAATCTGGGTTCTCATCTAACTCCTCAAGCCTGTACCTCCCAGGCCCTTGGAGAAACGAGGTACACACCTCTCCCCTGAGCCACAGAGGCTTGACCTTGGCTTTTCCGTACACATTCAGTCAGTCACAGGCACAGCAGAGGTGTGGTTGTGCACGCTTGTAATCACAGTACTTGGGAGGCTGAGACCGGAGTATCCGGGTTCGCGGCCAGCCTCAGCTACTTAGTGAGGCCCTCTGCCACTTAGTGAGACCTTGTTTCAAAAGAAAGAATAAATAGGGCTTGGGGTATAGCTCAGGAGTAGAATAACCCTGGGTTCAATCCCCAGTACTGCAAAAAAAAAAAAAAGGCACAGCAGAAGCAGAGGCAGCCAGTCCTGCTGACCACCTCTGTCAGGAGGTGCTTGGCCCACCTCCACGTGAGGAATGGAGCAGCCTGCAGACCCATGACGCTTGCTGTGAACAGACTGCTCAGCCCTCCACGAGACCAAATACCAAGGCCACAGCGAAGCCAGCCTTGTACCAGTCCCCGTTCACTGCAGCTTCTGTCCTGCTGTTGAAAATACACAGAAAGAGGGACACAAGACAAAAAGCAGGTCTCCTGTCTTTCTGCCCTCCTCCCTCACCAATACGCCAGAAAGGACTTTTCTTCTCCTGCAGAAATGCCTTCCTTCCCAGGCCGAGGCCAGGGCATGAGCGAGCAGAATGCCCAGGCAGCAGGAGGGGGAATGTTAAGTCTACTGTGCGGTAGAAGACAGTGCCGTTTGCAAAAACTGTTTAAATTACCAGCAGGCACTTAATAGCCTTTATTTTCTTTTTCTGTGTATTTTCCTGTCTCCCTGTCCCCGACGTCTTCCTTTCTCAATTTCTCTTCACCCCGAAACAGCAACAAAGTCATGGGGGCAGAGCTTAGTTCAGGAATGATAGCCACCATTGTAAAAGCACTTTCTGGCCAAGGGAAACTTTCTCGGGCTTGCATATGAAGGAATTTTCTCATTTGCTAAGTAACAATGGCAAAAAACAAACAAACAAAAAGTTGATATTTACTTAAATTTTTTTTGTGTGTGTGGTATTGAGGATTGAACCCAGGGGAATTCTACCTCCGAGTTACACCCCCAGCCCTATTTTATTTTTTTAAACTTGGAAACAGAGTCTCACTGAGTTGCTGAGGTCCTCACTAAGTTGAGCCTCACCTGGTCTCAAACTTGGGATCCTCCTGTCTCAGCCTCCCAAGTACTAGGATTACAGACATGTGCCACCACATCCAGCTTTGCTTAAATTATAAAGCTCTAAAGATCATAGTTAACCAATGTAGTTTCTTCACACATGCTAATATTATCCTTATCAGTCCAGTAAAGATGCTTATATATTCTGATTTTATTTATCGATATATATTTATTTGTTTGTTTGTTTTGTGGTACTGGAGATTGAATCCAGGGCATTGTACCTCTGATCTACACCCCCAGCCCTATTTTACTTTATATTTTGAAATAGGGTCTCACTATGTTGTGGAGGGCCTCGCTAAGTTGCTGAGGCTGGCCGCGAACCTGCTATCCTCCTATCTCAGCAGCCCAAGTACTGGCATTACAAGTGTGCACCACCATGCCCAGCTTCCTTTCTCTTTTAAAGTTATTTAAGTACAAAGGTTTCTGCAGTTGGGTTTCTGATCATCCAATCAGACCAATAGGTGTGCTATCTATCTTTGCTCTCCTCGTTCAAAGCATGCATGATATTTTTTTTAATTCCCTGCAAATACTGCATAGAAACTTCTGAGCACATTATGCCATTTTCTAATTTTAAACAAACTTGATTTAAGACGTATGCAGATTGTTTTCTTTGGTGGTTAGAACACCAGCCCCTGCAGCTCCCAGCGAGCAGATGAATCGGGGGGCAGGATTTATGAAACTATCATTTAGAGTATTGATCGGACTTCGCACTCTCCACTTAACTGTGTGCTCAGAGATGAGGTAATGTGGCTGAAAATGCTCCTCTTCTGCAGGGAGGTATTTTTATTTCACTAACAAAGACTTCATGGACCTCCAGTACATAGCACTGTGCATGCATGTGTGCATGTGTGTGCGTGTGCGTGTGCGTGTGTGGGGGGGGAGAGGCTCAACAGTGCTGTGGAGAGGGAACACTCATTAATTTCAATGTGTCACCATCTTCGAGTCCCCAAAAGAAACTTTCAGTTGTCCTTTTCATTTGCGATTTTCAGATGTTATCTTGCAGTTATTTAGTACACAAGAGTCTGACGCCTGTGGATGAAAGATGGTTTTGAAAACCAAAAGCAAAGAACAGAGAGACACTTGAAAAAAATTTTTTTCTTAGCCGGGCGTGGTGGCGCACGCTTGTAATCCCAGTACTTTGGGAGGCGGAGACCGGAGGATCCGGGTTCGCGGCCAGCCTCAGCTCTCTCTCTCTCTCTCTCTCTCTCTCTCTCTCTCTCTCTCTACTTAGTGAGGCCCTCTGCAAGTTCGTGAGACCTGGTTTCAAAAATAAAGTATAAAAAATAGGGCCGGGGGCGTAGTGTGGAGGTAGAACGCCCCTGCGTTCAATCCCCCTTACCGCAAAAAAAAAGAAAAGAAAATTTTTTTTTATTTTTAACTAACTTGTGCCCAGGGTCCTGTTTTGCAATGGTGGAGCTCAAATGCCAGGGGACTGGATGCCCTTGCTCTGGAAAATGCTGCTAATAACAGTTACAAGGTAGGCGTGGTGGCGCACACCTATAATCCCAGTACCTGGGAAGCTGAGACAGGAGGATTGCAGGTTCAAAGCCAGACTCTGCAGTTTAGCAAGACTCTCAGCAACCTAGTGAGACCCTATTTCAAAAACAATAAAAAGGGGTTCGGGGTGTAACTCGGAGGTAGAAGGCCCCTGAGTTCAATTCCCAATACCACAAAAATAATAATAATACAAAATAGCAATTACAACTTCAGTTAGTAGGGAGCATGCCTACTTACAAAGAAAACTGCACCGGCTTTCCATATGTAGAGGAGTGAATGAATACATAGGCATGCCTGTAATATTTCTCAAACACCCAGACCCCTTTGTAGAAAGGAAAGTAGCTTATAAATTCATCTTAGACCTGCAAGTGTTACAAGAAAGCAAAAACTATTACCTTGGTGAGTTAGTGGAGCATCATTGTAAGTGAGACCGGAGGAAGAAGGACTAATAATGCTCATGAATAGTCAATGTCCTGATTACAACGAGGAGCCCGATTTAATACCTACTAAATCACTCAACTGGGTGAAAAGAGCCTCCTACCTGTGTAGACATCTTTCAGTCAGATGTGGATGATTTAAGGTGCTAATTGTGAGCGCCGTTCGTGAAAATAATTACATATCGGTGCATGGGAATTACATAAAACTATGTAATTTTGCCTTTCCATCTGAAGTACAATGTATATTTCCAATAAATGCATGGCTTTAGAAGACAGGCAAGGAATGTTGATATTTATATACATTTATTTTCAGAGGCCATAAAATGCCTTAGTGATAAATATAAAATAATAAAAGCACTTTTGTTTTTTATAAAACTCATGTTTTAAGCATCAGTCATTTAAAACATCGATCATTTTGGATTTCTCGCTGAGACATGTTATAATGTTTGAAGGTCCATGGTTGTTGACCAAAAGTCATGGATCGGATGGCTCCCCAAGACACAAGGTCACCTTCAGGGACCCTCAGGTCTGCGTGCCTCCCGTCTCATTGTCCTCTAGGAGTTAAGATGTGGCTTTGTCTCGGTGGGCTTTGAGATCTGCCTGGTAGATAGCAGGTGCTGAATGTGCTTGATAAAAGTAGTGAATCCTTTCCCTTGAATCGTTCAGAGTCTTATTATCAACCATTAACATTTTGTTAAATGCCCATTATATATCGGGGGACGTAAAGGCCAATAAGATAGGTTTCCTGTCTTCAAGGACTGTACAGTCTAGCAGAAGGAGAAGACTCATAATAAGGATACATACAGTACATCCTACAGGTATTAAACAAAGGACACTTGGGACCCAAAGAAAGGAGGACAAGTTCTTCTCCAAGCAGAGATCAAAGTTTCCTAGGAGTATTGTTTGAACCATCTTTAAGACGAAACTTTGTAATTAAAAAAAAATAGTCTTCATAATTTTAAAAAAGTAAAGACCAGAAATTCCTCCTAGACCTATCCTGGCTTCTCTGACTCTTGCTTTAGGACATTCTCTTTTTTATGTTCATTTATTGGTGCATTGTAATTATACATTTTGATATATGTCAGGGTATCAACATCATACATGCACACATTGCTTTAGGACATTCTTTGCATGCGACCCCAATTCCTCAGGATGCATTTCAAACCTGAAGTTCCACAGTTTCTCCAGGGAAGATGGCAAGCAACTGATTGGGATCCCTTATTTAGCAATCTGAGTTTTTGGCAGGCTGGATTGCTGGATCAAAACCAAAAAAAAAAAAAAAGATTAAATATAACAGGAATAAACATGAAATCCTATATTTAAATTGAAAATGTTATCATACAGATAAAAGGCAAGAGAAGCACTGAATTATACAGGGGGGGATGTGTAAGGATTTCAGTTGTCTATAAATTCAAATATAAGCCCATGGTAGAATGGGACTGCTAAAAGAACTAAGTCAATGCCTTCATATCAGTTGGCATTAATGGAAATAGTCCTCCCAATAAGTACCATGCTCATTGTGGTAGGCACTGTTGGAACACGTACGAAAAATAATGGGTTTGGTTCTGTGTCACACTGAACATTGGAACAGGCTGAAATCCAATGAAGAATACCTTTAAACATGTATGTCTAGACTAGAACTGGCCTTCATCTTAATGGTCATCAGTTTCAACCAGGTACTGAGCATCTTTTCTAAAATTATGTTCCCCTTCTCTAAGATTGTCTTGGTCTTCTTTCCTTGGGAAGAGTTCCTCTCCCAGTAATATACTCCCCCATGACTGGCATTACCAGGCTAGCATCCAGCCAGATGGAAAACTCTGGTTTTGACATCTCTTTGTCCTTTGTTTCTGCTTTTCTGACCCTTCTTGGCAACAAAGACCCCAGAGATCAGGCAGGCTTCCATATTTCCTTGTCTTGCATATAGGTAGGATCATCCTGTACTTTCGTCTCTTTTATTCGCTTTACAGCTTAGGTGAAAGAATTTTGGCCACACCATCTTAACATATTACAACAATGACTGAAATTGATGACAGAGGAAGTGCCATTTCTTTTCATTTGAAAGCCAAGATTGTTGTAAAGTTCACCATGCGTGCAATCTCTTCTTGGCGGGGGGGAGAAAGGAGAAAGAAAACGAGATTTCTCTGAACTTACATTCTGAACTGGAATTTTCATAACCCCTGAAGTAAATGTGTGAGCTGTCGGCTGAAAGTTCAGAGTAATTGAGTCCCTAACTGGCATGTTATGGGGCCCTGGGTCTGAGAATGCAGGAGGGTAGCACAGTTTGAAGTCTTATCTAAGTAGCTGAAATCAGCTACAAATTTTGTGTCCTGCGAAATGACAGCACTTTGTCTATTTTTACAAGGCACAGGAGTGCCATCTCCTTGTTCTCGGGAGAGAATGCAGAAAGTGATGTGGGAGACGGTTGCTGAGGCTTAGGCCATAAGAGTTCAGAGTCTCTGCTTGACAGGGCCTTTGCATTATCTGCCTCCCTTAGACCCTGGTCCCCGCTCCAGAGCTCTGCGTTGGCAGAACAATGGCCCTGTGGTTCCAGAGCTGCTATCTTTTATTTTCTCTCTGCTGAAGGAGCTTATTCATTTGAATTAGGCCCTCTCCCCATGCTTTCATTAAAAATAGATGGCGCCTGGGATGCACAGCATCAATGCATATCCTTTGTGTCCTAGACATCCTATGACACAGACATGGTGTGGCCTAAAAATGATTTTTGTTCTCAGAAAAACTTTATTGCAATGAAGAGGGTTTTGCTTTGTCCCTCTAAAATACAGTGAGTCTAGAAACTTTTGACCTTATGATTTTTTTGAGCATGAAATGATCTACCATGATTTACGATGAAACCACAGTCATTCCTCACCTATGGGAGCCCTACTGTTTTTCCCCTCATTAGACGGTCAGGGTTGGTGTTGTTGTTGTTGTTGTTGTTGTTGTTTGGCTTTGTATTGATCTTCAGTCTAATGTCTGAGGATCCTGATTCCACTTGTAATTCCCACAGTCTGTTTGGGTTGTGGGCCAAAGAAATAATTGAGTTTGCTTGATTTATTTTTTTACTTTAGATCATTCCTTTAAAATAATGAAAAAAAAACCCTCAAATATCTTATTTTGTTTGGCTGAGATAGATTCTTTACTAGGCTATGATAATTCAATCTCAAGTCTCTACCACAAGGAAAAGTGTATTAACTATATTAAAAACCATAATAACTGTAGTAATTTGAACAGTGGTTCCAAGCCTTTGTTTTCTCAACTTCTAAAAGCAAATGGGTGGGGGTTTTTTTGGTATTGGGGATTGAACCCAGGGGCATTCTACCTCTGTGCTACACCCCCAGCCATTTTTAATTTGTTTTATTTTATTCTATTTATTTTAGTGGTAATGTGGATTGAACCCAGGGGCATTCTATCTCTGAGCTATAACCCAGTCCTTTTTATTTATTTATTTTTATTTTGAAACAGGGTCTTGTCAAATTGCTGAGAGTGTCCATTAACCTTTTATCCTCCTGTCTCAGCCTCCCAAGTACTGGGATTGTAGGTATGCACCACCACACCCAACTTACTTTCTTTTCTTTTCAAGATTTCTCTGAAAGTACATACTTATGGAATAATGCATGATTAGAAGATAGAAATTTCCAACTTGTTTCTTATTGGTAGCCCCATCTTAGAAAACATAGAATTTTCCTGGTGAGGCTCAGAATTTCTCCAGAAGCACAGCTTGGAGAAATTGGAGCAGAGTGAACTCTGATGCATTCAGAGCTGTGAGGAGTCTAGTAATGTAGTACTCCTCAACTTGAGAACAGCATCGAGCTCTCAGTGAACCATCGGGTGAAACAAAAATCCGCTGATTCAGAACTTCATTCAGGCTGAGCAGAGAGGATGTCATTAATGAACTACAATGGTTGATTACAAGCTCGTTCAGAGGCAATCCTTACTTAGCACCTATAACCCTTGCTCAAAATCAATTGCCATTAAGTTGTAAATAAATCTCCCAGATTGTAATTAAACCTGATGTTCCAATCCACTGATAAGCAAGCTCATCATTTACTGCTCTATATAGCCACCCTAATTGTGCTCTCAAGTGTTTTCCATAATATTAACATCTTTTGCCCTGCTTTTACACTGTATTGATGATTATCATCAGGCCTGTAATACATCAGAAAGTCTTATAAAAAGTGTAGGTAGATGTTTCTCACTCAGCAATCTCACTGCTGCGACCAAAATACCTGATAACCACAACTTAGACGAAGGAAGATTGAGTTGCTCACAGTTCTGGCGGTTTCAAAGTTTTCAGTCCATGTTAGGCTGGGTCACATCTGTGGAGCTCAGGGCATGGCAGCAGGAAGCAGAGAGAGGGACAGAGCAAGGGCCAGGGATGAGGAACATAAATAATCCCCAAAGCCACACCCCACTGACCTACGTCCTCCAGCCACACCCGACGTGCCTACCTTACCACCAAATAAAGCCATTACTCCATCAACGTATGTATCCACTGATGAGATCGGCAACCTCGTGATTCAATTCTATCACCTCTGAACATCAACACCTGAGCTTCTCCAGGGGATGTTCTACATCCAAACCTTAAAAGTAATTAACTTTTTTCTCCCTTTTAGTGTCTAGATTATTTTACTAGCATGCACTATTTCTGTATTCTGTGTGATGACACAATTTAACACGATTTGTTTTAACATTTGGAAATCAAAAGTGAAGTACTTTTTTTTTACATGACTCATTTGATTTACCAGCGAAGGAACATAACTGCATTTCTGAAGTCCAATTTGACAAGCACAGTGTACTCCTCAGGAATTTGTTGACTTTTGTTAAGAAGCCAAAAGTGGCAGCAACAAGCTTTTGTCCAAATGGTTGAATTTTTTTTTTTTTTTTTTTGCATGTGGTGTATATCTTGGGATGCATTGGCAAGGAATACATTTTGCAAGATGTTTGTGTTTACAAAAAACACTGTTTGTGTCCATACGAGAATACCTTACTCTGGATACAACAGTGGTATTCCTGTACTGATATATAGGTTCCAGTCTAAAAACCTGTGAATTTATTGCTATGGAATCAATTCGTCACGGGTGGAAAAGGTTCAAAGTCTGCTGTAAGACCTGTCTTCACTGTTTCGAATTGTTTGAGATGCTTTATATAATTTCAGATGGATTTGGGGCCATTTCACAATTTGATCAAACTTTCATTATTTCATTATTGGTAGCTAGATGTTCCGTGGCATGCCAAAAACTTCTGGAATACGTGATTAAGAAAGTCTTTTAGGAAAGGAAATGATATTATTTTTGAATAACTGAAAAAAGTAGGTCTTGAAAATATTTTCCATGACTTATTTTCCATTGATACATTCAACTAGACCTCTACTTTTAAAATCATTTAACTATGTTTTCTTTTTATGAAGCTCAAAGTCATTGGCTTTAAAGTGTTTGGAAACCATATATTTATTTCCAAAATGTTTGTTTGCATTCTTTGTATTATAATAGAATATTTTCTAACATTTCTTTCAATTACCCAACTGTAAGAACTCTTGAGATTATTCAGTATATATTAATTTGAGTGGAAGAGATAGGAATTTTCTTCAAACAAATAAAACTTAAACATTCACTCTAAAATGGTAAAATTTGCTCCAGTGTTGTTGAAAGTTGGATTGTGTACCAGGGGAAATATATTCTGATATAAATCTCAGTGCCAAAACTTAGTTCTATTTTTCTCTTTTATTCTTCATTTTCTTAATTTTACCAATAGTTCCATAATTTTGAATACTAAGTTATACTAGTTCTTTTTTTACTGAGATGTTATTTTTAAGGACAGAACCTAAAGATATAATTTAGTTCCTACTTCTTATTTTTTATTAGAACAAAAAAATTCACTTTCAAGCATATTTTGCCTGCATGCATTTATAAAATTTAGGGTTTAAACAATTTGATACCAAATGCTTCTTCCATATCTCCATTTTCACTAGAACATTGAAAGTGTTATAGAGAAATAGAAAAAAAAAATCAATGTTGAGCTAACCCCTCTAAGACTGCCTCCCTTTTCACTCGCTGAATCTAGTAATTTTCCATCTCTGACTCTCAACAGGAAAAGCATTAGCAGCTCCTGGGATATTTCCACTCTTGACACTTTAGAAACCTCCAGGTCTGAGTAGGTGTCTCCAAGTAAAATTGAAACATGGAGGTGGAAGAAAAGCCATATGTCCCTAAAAGTCTTATTTAATTTTTTTTAAGTGAAAGGAGAGCTACAAACACAAAAAGACTGACAGTAAGCAGCTCGTACAACGAGGAGAGCTGCTAAGAGGAGACCGGAACAGAGCCTCTATGTAAAAAAATCCTTAGCGAAAAAAGCAGACCATTGGTTTATTATTTGAAATATATGACCTGGTTTAAAAACAGCTCTAGAATTATGTGGTTTCTTTTTGGCGAATCAAAAGGTACTATCATAGATAAATGTATCACCTGCTACTTTGTCATTTTAATTCATCAATTGATTGATTAGATTCCAAAATACAAATTAAGCGTGTGAGGCTCAATTCCATGCACCATGCTTGGAGAAGGTGTTTGCTTAGAGCCGCCTGAATCACAGTGTTCCAGGAGGAGGCAGATGTAGCCTCTGAGTCCCAGAAAATTTTTAAATACTAATATTTAAGGGGGCAGAAAATTGATTTTTTTCTCAGACATCTGCACATCTCTCATCTCTCAGACATCTTTCATCTCTCATTATAATCAGGCTATATGATTAGGCTATCTGCACATATATAGATATGCTATATGGGTTTCTTTTTTTTTTTGGCGGTACCGGGGATTGAACCCAGGGGCATTCTACCTCCGAGCTACACCCCCAGCCCTACTTTTTTTATTCTTTATTTTGAAACAGGGTCTCACTAAGTTGCAGAGGGCCTCACTAAGTAGCTGAGGCTGGCCGCGAACTCGGATCCTCCGGTCTCCGCCTCCCAAGTACTGGGATTACAAGCGTGCGTCACCATGCCCGGCTTGCTATATGTGTTTCTAAGTACTGCACAAGAGACCAGAATTTCTTAAGAAGAATTAGAACACAGAAGGAAAAAGCAGCTCACTTTTCTGTGCATGTGTATGAAGGAGCAGAGGTTGGAAATCTGAGAATGAAAACCTTTTCACAAAGAAAAATAACTTTTTTTTCCAAATAGCTCATAGTTAAATTAGAAGCATCAAGCCGGGCGTGGCGGCGCACGCTTGTAATCCCAGTACTTTGGGAGGCTGAGACCGGAGGATCCGGGTTCGCGGCCAGCCTCAGCTCTCGCTCTGTCTCTGTCTCTGTCTCTGTCTCTCTCTGTGTCTCTCTCTCTCTCTCCTTAGTGAGGCCCTCCGCAACCTCGTGAGACCCGGTTTCAAAATAAAGCATAAAAAATAGGACCGGGGGCGT